>OZ005742.1:47731459-47886024 GCA_963930735.1 Dioctria linearis | reverse complement strand
GTCTTATCTCTTTAAAAGAAGATTATAATTTTTTTACTCTCTTTTGATGGAGTACTGATTTACGATACACCGTCTTTCTGCATTCTTGAGATTAATATTTCCAGACAGATCACATCTTCTCTGTTGCCAAAGATGCATAGAAATGTTTTGAAAGGGTGTAAGAAGTTATTTAAGCCCATCGAGTCTAGAGCTCCTCTAAGAGTCCTGCATCAGATATAGAATGGGATACAATTCCCATATCTGGGTTGGGAGTGGTCGCACTTCCTTAGCTTCATTATTGTCTAAAAGAGAGCCTTCAAGTTAATTGGTGATTAGACAACTAATTGTCATATCAACTGACACGTGCACCGCCGCAATACTGGATACTTTTTGTTCTTTTATCGCTACGTGCATGGTAAATATTCTGATGAAATATCTGGTCTGATCCCTTGTAGAACTATTTCTGCATACAATACTTGCGCTGCAATTCGCGAACTTACTTTTACCCTTCAGATTACTTTTGACCGTACAGTAAAATTCCGTGATGTCCATTTATCCCGAACTATGCGAATGTGGAACAGTCTACCATCTGCTGTCTTTCTTCCGACATACAATCTGCGAAAGTTTAAGGGTGGCATACATCAGTATGTACCTCCGCCAGTCTCCTCTCGTTCTCTAATTCCTTTCCCTATATCCTTTCTGCATACAAACCTTGCAGCCCCCGCTTTTGTCCTTTTGTTGATGATTGTCCTTGTGGTCTTGAAGCACTTCCGTTTCGATTAGATCGTTTCTTTTACGGTTGCTCTGCTGTGTCAAACGTAGTTGATGTCGTCCTCCTTTTGGAGTTAATTGCTAGTGGGAGGCTGGGGAAAGGATAAGGTGTGGATAGATTTGTGGATTTTTTTAAGCACTAACCAATATTTTAATGAAAACTGGTTTATATGTACCTCTTCAATCGAATTAAAGCGAATTTTTCCAGTGATTTTCATAGCGAGTTGTGGGTCTCTATATCTTCTGAAATTCTTTTGTTCAAACGAATCTAATCAACTGCTCCCTATTAATTTAGTTTTCAATTTTTCTAGATTACCTACTTCAATAATTTTATATTTAAAAACGTAGAAATTAATGAAATTTTACCACAAAAGAGCCTTCAATTGCAGATTTTGTTTGCTAATTTAAAACACACGTACACATATATCCCACACAAACACACATGCACACGAATGCCAAGGTTCAGTTTTTTCATTTTTTTTTCATTATTAAATCTCCAGTCACGTATGATTTCCAATTAAAATTTTAATAATTATGCACAGTGAAAAGGGTCGATGATGAGATAATGAGATCTACATAAAATCCGATAGGTACCGAAAATCCTACATAATGCGATAATATCCTTCACTATCTACTCTCCATCCAATTAAGCAAACACTCACCATTCATTTTGATTATCATAGTGCTTGTGTGGCTAATTGAAAATGATAACATTCAGCACAGCATCACCATAGTACTAAATTACAACAGATTCCTAGCCACTTGATGAATCATGTTTGGTCGCCCGTCCGCCCACCCGCCGCGCAGCGATTCCGCTGGGCGAAATACAGGTCAACAGAGAATATGTTCACATTGCCAAGTCACGTTCATACATTATTTCCAGCAGAGCAAATTTTTACGGTGCTCTTTAAAAACCATACTCGGAGTGGTAATAATTCACCGGCAAAGTTGACACTTCGTGGACACATTCAATCAATCAAATTTTGTAATTTATCAAAAACTTAACTGGAAACTCAAAATCCTTTTAGTTTCAAATTCTTTTATTCTTTAGATTTCAATTCTGTGATTGTGTGAAAGGGGAAATTGTAAAAAAAGGGACATTTTCTAGATTGATGACCGCGCGTTGATATTTTGTTATGCTTTGCAATATTCTTTTTGCAATCAGGCTCTCGAGATAGAATCGAAGGACTTCAGAGCAAAAATAATTTCATTTAAGCGTAAAACTTCCAAAAGGGTGAGTATAGGTGAAGTTTGGTCCTGTTCGACGGTAGAAATTTTTGTAACCACATATTAAATTCAAGTTTGCGTCTGTTAATGAAAGGTAAGCTCAGTATAACAGTATATAACAGTTCGGTTATCCATTTAATGGTTAGATTAATTTTTACACATGAAGTTGATTGAAAGAGATTATCTTTACATTAATCTGATTGGTCCTAACAAGATGAAGGTTTAGATTGGTCCTCATAGCTATGAGAATGCTCTTCGTATTCAATCGTAATTGTAATCAGCTTTTATCTACGAGTCTTCGCCGAATTGACTCAACTGTTATGTAAAATGACTTAGCTAGGCGATACTGTTAAAACTAATTCAGCCTGAGTTCGATCTGTTCAGTAAATTGCAGGAATATGGCGTAGACATCGATTTACAAGGGTTTGTAAAAGCTGGGAAAATGTACAGGGCTTAGCAGGTTTTTTTTTTTTTTTATTTGTTCGAGCTGATGGAAACTCTATTTTACGCAGCTTTTGGGAAGAATTAAAGCAGCAGTCGACCGAACAATATTAAATCACAAAGCTGGTGCGAGAAAGAAATGTTCCTGATAACCTTAAAAATTCAGTAATTTGCGCGAAGTATAATGGGGATTAATAAACCGTCTCAAAGATTTGAATTATACGGATGACATTTATTTATGTAAATTTCTGCAAATAGGTTTATATTATAAAAACTGGGGGCCCCCAGGCATTGCCCGCCATTAGTAAAGATGCCTAGATGTGTGCAGGAGGGGGGGGGGGGGTTGAAAAGGTGGGGTGGTTAGAGATGCATATTATCTAATCTATCATCTGACTCGATCAGGCGATTCCGTACTATAGGGTTTCACTCTGCATGTGTGTGTGTGGCCCAGTGTTCAAATATATAGTGCAAAACGAAATATTTGTATGGTAACCCTACAAAGAAGTTGCCCGATTGGTCCCATTTTTGAACTTAAATTTATTTATTTATTTTTAAATGCTCTCCACGTCGACGTATAGCGATAAACTAAAGTTTTGTATGGAAACACTAATAACCGGTCGGCGATTCCAATTTTTTTTCCTAAAAACCTTACTCGGACTATTACGAACATTAAAAACAAAAATTATCCAAACCGGTCCAGCTGTTTTCAAGTGATGCGATTACCAACGTAGAGCATTTCATTTTTATACTCTATATGAAATCTAGGACGGACAGATGGACATGCAAAAAGCAAAATAGCTTTTAATATTATGCCTGGGTTCTAGGTGTTACAAACGGAATGACAAACTTAGTATACCCTAATTTTGTCAATAATGCTAGTAGTTGTACGCATTATATAAGAAGTTATTTTAATTTTTGCATGTCCGTCTGTCCATCCGTCCGTCTGTCCGTCTGTACTCACGATAACTTGAGAGCGCGTTCACTTAGGGAGCGGAAATTTTGCACACGGGCTTAAAAAAATTTAAGTTCAAAAGTGGGACAAATCGGTTAACTCCTATTGTTTTTTACTATATATTTGGATAGTGCTTGACAACGCACAGAGATTCTCTAAAAAAACGCAAATCTAAATTCGGAGTTGCCATACAAAAATTTCGTTTTTCAATATAGCAAGTATCACTTCAAAAAATGGACTAAATCAATCGGGCAACCCCTTCTTGGTGTTGCCATGTAAAAATTTTGGGTTTTTACGTATACAGTAGAAATGTCCAGTCCTAGACGTTTTTATTGCACTGAAAAGTTCTTCAGAATATGTAATCCTATGAAATTGGTTATAATCAGCTTTACTGTCCGACGACCCGTTCCAGAAATATATGCAAAAACCCGCTTCAAAAATCAAACTTTCACAGATGGGTTACCATAGGAAATCACAAACTAACATTCATCATAAGAATATCTTATATCATAAGAATTGGTCTTATTGACCAGTTCTAGCTTTTTTTACTTGTTTTTTTTTATATAGATTTATTTGAAAAACGGGGTCTGAAATGAAGAATTGGGCAGGTGCTCTGATCAGGAAAGAACTGATGACAAACAATAAAAATAAGGGAAAATAAGCCTTTATGAACTAAAAATCCATGTACTTCAGTAGAGCTATATTCAATGCCAGCTACAGCTGTAGTAATATTGAAGAGGGTAAACCGTGTATAGGAGTACGAAAATAGTAGACTAAAATTATAAAGGCTCGGTCGATCCTAGTTGGAGTAGATAATATTACCGGAGAGAAAGTTATATCTAAATATTTCACTGTCGACATTGTAATTCGCACAGTCACATCATATAATCCCAGCTTTATGTAGATTTTTCTAGAACTTATCTGGAAATAATTTGGCATTAATATCTTAGAAAAGTGGGTCTTTTTAGATTAGCGAGTGGAACAAGTAACACGATGGTGTACAGTTTTATATTCAGTCCAGAAAAGTGGTATTCTGTAGCAGGGCTGATAGTATTCGGATAATTTACTATCCGGATTAATTAGAATAATTAGGATTCTATTCCTCAAAACTGGGTATCCGGATAATCCGGAACCTAGTATCCGGATCCAAACTATCATCCGGATTGAACCTATCTGGAACCGGATTCGAACTATCCGAGTCCAAAATATCCGGATCTCGATTCGAACTATCCGGATCCAAACTAAGAAGAAAAAGTTCAAAACTTTCTCCAGATTACATTGTTTCATATAGTTCATGATATTTCCATTTTCCCAATGAAGCTATGCAATCTGGAAGAGATTTTGAAGCTTCTTGCTAAATCTGGATGCGGATAGCTCATATGGATCCGGATCTGGGAGTTATGAATCCCGATCCAGATAATATAGCTCCAGATCCAGATAGTTTGTATCCGGGTTTCACGAAATGGATAGCTCGCAGATCCGGGTATCTGGATATCACGATATTAGCAAATACGGCTCCCATTCTCAGCTATATTCTATATATTCAGTCTAGAATTCTGCGATAGATTTCCCGGTTTTTATATTTCTTCACTCATGAAATTGAAGCCTATCTTCAGATGTCAATTAGCTGATCCAATGCTATAAAAACTAAACGAAACAGGTCAAATAGGTGCGTGGCTTATTGCATAAAGTGAATTACTTAATTTAAAATACGTAACCGTTATCGTAGGCAAAACAAATATTTTTGCGAAAGTGTGACATCAATCTTACTGCGAAAAAGTTTTAGGGCAACTTTGACAAGAATATAATTCACACAAAGAACTCAAATCAATGTAAAATAATACCGGATGAAGCAAAAACGTTCTTGACGTATACAACATGAACTACTGGTAGACAGAGTGTGGAGTCCTTTTTTCCTGGTAAACTCAATTCGAAAATGGTTTATTTGCACTGACTTTTCTTTGAAATTGTTTTTTTTTTCGTTCATCAGACATACCCCAAAAATTTTCCGGAAACAAATTTAGGAGTGAGCACAGAAAGTGCAAGTGCAATCGTGGGAATTTTTAAGCGAATGTTTGCAAAACTTCCTGTCATAGATCTTCAATTTTTTTTTGTTGCCAAGAAAGCAATGAAATATATATAATTAATTTATTTGCAGTAAAGCCTTTACGATCTATAAATTTTTTCATAACATGGACCTACGAATTTAATTTAGCATCGCTCAGCCTCACAACTTTTCTCTGAGATGGTGAAAACTGCCATTATTTTGACATTATGACGCTGTACGTTCATCATAAACTCTCTACAAATACAACGAAAGTCATTTTTAGTATTCAAACATCTTTTACTATTTATAATGCAAAATTTATAATTAATAGAACAAAATTAAATTGATTTTTATATCGTTTTTTACATCTTAAATTTCATGCTATATTTAAATAAGTTAAACGCTTTTGTAGGTCTTTGAATCTATCTCTCTAACTCCATTATGGTTTCCGGCCAGGAGCTTCATCTGGTGACTGAACCGTGATCTCCAGAATTTTTGTGAGTCTAAAATCGTTTCCCTGGAAATTTCCAAGGCCTTTGATGAAGTCTGACATGCTGCCCTTTTAGCCAAACTTAAAGCATTTGATCTCTCCGAACCTCTTTTGTTATCGATATGAAGTTGTTCATTTGGTGGCCTAATACAGGTTGTATTAAGTTGCAACAAAACTTATAAAAACATATAAAAAATAAAACAAAATCTTATACTAAATCTAAATAGAAAATTTACCAGGTGTAGTTCCATACTTTTCATATAAAAATTTGGTTTGAATTTTCAATCACATTCGATAGAGTTTACGTGGACTTTTTCCTCGCAAATTGGTTGTCAAGTAAATTTGTAATATTAGTTATTTCCTCAAATCATCCCATGATTACGTGATACTCCAATCCTTGGTCTCAAACAAGAAAAACTTTTCGCTCTGTCCTGAAGAGTTTTTCCTCACAGATCAACACCAAAGGACAGACCATCTTTTCTTACTATTGACAATAAGTGCCCTTCAATACATGGCGATAATACTGGAAGACTTGATGAGTTCTAATGTCAATATTTTCAAAAACTGGGGACATTTCTGTATCGATTTTATTACAATTTTGTATAGGATATAAACGTATTGAAACCGAATATATTTAGAAGTCCATAGAAAACGACCATAAGTCATCATTAAATCCTTCTTCCGGCCTAAGAATATCTATAACACAAATGATCCATTAAATCGACTTTGAACTTATTCTAGTTAGAATACCATCATTTTTCGCAAACGGTTTGTTCTATCCATATCTGCTGGTCTTCTAGGATATTTTTACATAACTACACCAGCTTTGATTTTACCATAAAAGCATCCAACACCTTAATGGCTGTTTGGCTGTCAGTATATATGCAGATGGCTAAATCGAACTCTATACGAACGCAAAGATATCAGCAGTATTGATGGTACTATCAGGCAATATATGTGACTCGTTCCAGTAAAAATAAATATGTGTGCTATTATGAATTCTCATTCCCCTCCAAGTCGCTTCTAGTGGGTATCAATATATTGACACCTTCACTAAAGGTTAGGACAGTAGCTTGAAAGTCTCTTACTATATTGCCATTAATACAGCCTATTGTCCGAAGGATATTGAAAGTCCACACATCGTCTCCTTCCAAAATCCTATTGCTATTTGCCTACAGTAGAGGTCCATTGGCAATAGACTGTACATTACCAGATATGCAGTCCTGGTCATGCGTAGGCAGCTAGTTGCTCCTAAACATGGCGCTATCTGTATTTTCGACAATTCGTCTAGATTATATGTCTTCATGAGAGCCGTCTACAGACTATGGAGCCGTAACCCAAGATTGCCTTAGTGGTTGTCCTCTTAGAGTTCTTGACCACTTTGTTGTCAGTTAGAACTCTCCTAAAGGTTTTAGGGAGAGATTTTTTGTACGGAGGATTGAGAAGCTTTTTAGGTGTGTGTCCCAGATAAATGTGGTTTGTGTCTGGGTGCAATTTTTGAAGCTTTCTGTCCTAGCTGAGGTACAGCCATTTATGGGAAAGCTTTCAACGGGCGCACCTTTGCGATAATGGGTTAGTATTCACCAGTTGGTGTGCATAGTACAGTCGTTTGTACGTGTTTGTACCCTGATGTGGTGGTGTTTTTAAGTTTTCTTATAGTTGTTCATCGGATGGTGGCGCCACCAATATGAGTAGCGGAAACTGCAGATTAAAAGCTTTTGTGATCTTAGTATGTAGGATATTTGGTTTGTACCTTGCAATATCGGTGCTTTTAAGTTTTCTTATGGATATTTGATGGCCAGGGGTGCCACCCATATGAGTAATGTGAGTTGTGGATTAAAAGCTTTAATGGTATTAATCTGTAGCATATGTTTTGTTAGAGCGAGATGGTTATAAAAGTAAATTTGGACTCCCATAAGAAATAGCATAGGATTTTGCCACCGAGCTCTCATAGCCTTAGTTGTTAACAGGTCTGTTTTAAAAGCTGTTTAGCTGTTAACAGACCTATTGAAAAGATGATTAGCTGTTATTAGCCCCATTTGAAAATCTAGCTGAGAACTATGCCATTTCTAAGATCAGATACAGGAGGGTGGGAGGGGAATCCCAGACGACTAGATACGTCCAAGGTCAAGTTGTAGCATCCGAGACCAGATACAGGTACAAAAATTGCTCTATAACTGGCCGATTTCCAGACCAAAAAGGTGATTCAGAACTCTTATGAAATTTCATCGATCTCTAGAACGAAAACTAAGCCAGAACCCACATAAGACAACTACTTCGTTGATATGTCCAGAGAATAGCCTCTTCGGGTGTATTTAAAAGGGTGTAATTTCATAATTTTCGTGATATCAAAATAGTTCTTAGGAAATGATTGCACAACTTTTATGGGATAAAACGGTTGCATCACACCCACCAGGATATCTTGGAGTTGCTAAGCCCTTTACAAACAAGCACCCGTTTCTACGTATCCTAAGACGGAATACTATTTCATATCCTTCCAACACCTTTGTCTGTTAAAGTTTGAGCTGCTGCCCTGTTGCTGCTCACATTGCTTTTCTGACTGCTCTTACTTCTATATTGCTTGCAACTGTTGTTGACGATATTGTCATATTTTGATGACGATAATAATTTTGGCGATATTGACCGTTGTATTTAACAAAAGCTTCACATCATCAAATTTCTTACTCTGAGTTCATTCTATTTTCCATTATTTAAGCAAAGCTATATTTTGTCATTGCTTAAATCAAAAATTCTCCATAATTACACGTTCGATTTAATTGTCAAATTTATTTTAATTAGAAAATTTCTCTTAATCAAAACATTTTCTACTCATGGTCTGTAAATGATCAATGCTCTTTCAACCCGACCTCGAGATCTCGATATTTCTCCGTACCGAAATGCTATCCACTAATTAACAGTCGAACTTCATACATACATATTATATAAGATTTGTTGGGAAACTTTCGTTATTGTGGAAAAGTTTTTCCTTTACATGTAACAAGTAACAATCGGAAATTATATGGCGTCAAAGTTTTTAAAACAAATCAAATAATTACTAGGGCAAGGGAAGTTCCGCAACTAAACATTTTCTCTTTAAATAATTAACATCAGTTTGCGGGTATTTTCACAGGGGTAGGTAGCTGCTCAAATTTGATTGTGAATGAGTTCAGCTAACAGAATTTGTATATAGTGGAAAGTTGGAATCGGGACCAACAATCAGGACTGCGGTGGAATTTGTTATCTACGTAATTACTTTCCAGTTGTTGGACGGGACACCAAGTCCCGAGAGGGGCTAGAATATATCTAAGCCTTGCTAGCTAAATTAACCATCCCGCTCCGCCCAACTAATTTTATCATTGTTTGGTTTTAGTTTTGTATATAATAAGTATAACCACGACCCCATCATACCATCATACATATATAATAGGAACACGACTCGAACACTGTAATTAAGTAAAAGCTGCTGTCCGAAAGAATGTTAGCATTCAGTTCCGTATAATTGAACATTAACAATTTCTGTGTAAATTTTTATGAGGATGTGTTAAAAGGGATTCTAATCCTGGACATATACGCTGGAGTTACCATATCACATGTTATCAGGCTATTTACAGCAAAAACCGGATCCAAAATGGTTCATAAAGTCGGAGTCAGTTTTAATGTATGGACAGGAAACCGTAAGTATCCACATCGATCGGAGAAATGCGTGTTTTAACTCTGTTTGAGTTTAAGTTTTTGCGAAGCGAGGGGGGGCGGACATATTTACATAGTTAAATATTTTATTTTGTTGACTGACCACTTTATGTCCATTGAAAGCGTTCTAGTTTCTCTAGTGGTGGAGTTTTGTGAATTTTAGTTGTTTTGGGCAGAGTTGTTAAAGAATGCGGTTTATTTTGGTTTTAATTTAAAACTATGAATAATTAATATTTTTCATTCTTTTGTTCTGAAAATAAAAACACAAAGCATTCATTTACCTTTGCAAAGAGAATGCATTACTTGAACTACGTTAGTCTGGAATGGATGGCATTAACTTGTTTTCAATGAATTATTTTGCATTCCATTTAATTATTTCGTGATAGATATCAGGTAACACACTTTTAATTATTTATTTATAAATATCTGGGCCTACATACGTGACTCGAATACACAATTTTTAGATGCGGTCATAGAATAATTTTTGAAATTTTTTTTTACGATTCTAAATTAAATTATTAAATATAAGAAAAAAAAAGCAACTAACTCGGCCGGGTATTGAAGTCGGGACCTTCCTTTCCAAGCTGACAGATGCTTTTTCCTAATTTATTTTCTAATTTTTCCAGCCTATTAAGCTACAAATGCTTTCAGTTGGCATTAACTCTTATGTCAATACCATTTCCCAAACATTTTGTATTGAAAAGTATAAGAATTGCAGATAAATAGGTGGGAAATGCGATGGTTAGAAAACTTTTAATAAAAGAGCTGATGTTACATGCTACGGATGGCATTTATTCTTTAAAGGAAGGTATTGGAAATGGTACGAAAGAGGTATAAATTATAATGTAGGATGACCTATGTACCTAACAAATTATTCTATTACTTTGATTTTATTATTAATTATAATAGTATTTTGTCTCGCTCATTTAGGACAGCTGTTGCATTTTGTCGATGAGAGGTTAGCTATGTTATGCACAAATCAGTGTTTCCAAACATAGCACCGCTTACATACGTCCCGTTTCTCGCAGAAGAAACCGGCTTAATTCCTCTTTGCATTCATCTACAGAGCTTGACCGGGAACTATTGCTTCCTTAATAATTTTATTTAGAATATTTAAAAGAAAAATTTAAAATATTCTTCTATTACAACTTTAAATTATTTTTTTTTGAAAAAAATTATTTATTTTCATGAAACATGGTGCATTTGTAATGTTTTTGACTCAAAAATAATTTTTTTTTCCAAAATTCCCACATAAAAGTGCACGCACGTTGTCTTGGTGAATTTACTAATCTCTCCAAAGAAGTTGCCAGTTTGTAAACGACGTTTTCATCAAACTAGTAAATACAAATCTAAAATGGGCTAAATCGTGCAACCTCTTCTTTGTGTTATCATACAAAACTTTGGTTTTTGATTCTATTTCACTATTTTCATCTAGTCTTAAAGAAATTATACCTTTTTCTCTTGTTTCAAATGAGATTGAGTAGCTGGTATCCCACAGATATTTAGAAGATCGTAGAATAGTGCCAGTCGCGAGCGTCACCTATTGAGGAATCATCATCATACCAACAACCCCTTTTTTGAATCAATAAAGAGAAATTAAAAATAGGCTCTTTTAAAAAATTATTTAATTATTTCTAAGTTTTTGGACGTTGGTACTTTTAAGTACCGTCGGGCTTTTAAAGACATATTTTTTAAAAAAATTTATTTAATATTAAAAATAGAAGAATAGAATAATAGAATTGCACAAAAAACATAACTAAAAGTTATTGAACATTCATAGTACTTAATGGAGCCAAAATAAAGTTATAGAAAAAAATAAATTCAAATAATATGGGTAGGGGCATTCAACAAATTCCGGAAAATCAAATGAATTTGAAACATTACGATAATTCTTCTGTTAAAATTATAAAATTTTGCGAAGCAATTTATTTTTTTTCAATGCAACTTAAAGTTACCGGCCAAGTGCGAGTCGGACTCACGCAAGAAGGGTTCAGTATCATCGTATAAAATTTAACACAATGTACTTTTTATTTTTTATTTTTTCAAATATTGTCATTTGAAAAAAATGCCTACTTATGATAATAATAATGAATTTTTATTATTTGTTGCTATAGCGGCAATAGAAGTACACAGTTTGTGAACCTGTATACCTATTACGGTTCATAAGATAGAACCTGGTGACGGACGGACGGACAGCGAAGTCTTAGTTGTTACCCTTTGGGTACGGAACCCTAAAAATACCGCAGTGCGCATATTTACAACGGCGCCTCGATTGTATTTTGTTAAACCTACATAACTCACATCTCCCTCTTTTCCCCACAAATCGGGGCCAGTGTATTCCATTATTTCCGAAATGGACATCATTAAGTACAGAATATTTTGTTACACTACGTTTACTTGGAGATGTTGCTGTAACAGTTTCGCTCTTTCCTTTTTTTTTGGTTTCAAGAGGTCTGTTGTATGTAAGTAGTCCTTGAACTAAGTTGCTTCTAAAATCTAATATCGTTATCTTTCCGAACAGCTGACAATATGTTATGTACTTCTTCTTTTAACGTCACTTTCAAGCTAAATGGAAAAATTACTAATAACAGAACAGTGGGACCCAACGGAACTTTAGAGTCCAATTCAGTAAAACACCTACTGCACAAAATTTTTCCAAGAAAAATTATTAATATCACTTTCAATAATTAATTAATCCTTTAGTAAAAACCCCAAATAACAATTTCACTCAAATTTCCTGATGCTCTTCTATTTAAATGCAATTTAAATTTAAATTTTTTATATATGTTTAACAAGGGAGTTCATAAGATTTACAATCTTTTAAAGTACAATTAAAAAAAAATATGTAATATGAATTCAGATAAATAAAAAAATTAATTAAGTACATTAGAACTATTATCAAGGATAATGAAATAAATTAAAGAAAAGGAAAGAGCTAAAAGTAACTAAGATCACAAAATAAAATAAGAAAAGAAAGAAATAATATAAGAAGAAGTAAATACAATTACACAACTAACAACAGAAATCTACTATTTAAGTACACGTAATTGCTAACGTGTTCTTCTACTAACCTCCTAAATGTGCCCCGCACGAGTTCCATAATCTAAAAGCTTGGACAAATTAATAGTTCTCTAAGATGCCGCAATTTATACGAGGCAGGATGATATTTCAATGTCAAGATGATTGTAGGGATTCAATATATTTAAACAAGTATTCAGGATTTTCTGGTATAAATTAAGCTGAATAAGAAAATTAGGAAATTCTGCGTTTCAGATAACATTCTATTGACCAGCCCAAGAGTAGAAATCTAAATGGGGGGATATAATCATACCGCCATAATGCAAAAATAAATTTTAGCTTACAAACACTGTCCTACACACATCAGTAGTAGGTTAGATAACCATCCGATGCATGTGTTTGTTAAGCTTACAGTGTTCCGGTAGAACTTCCGTAATGATTCTGACTCTATTACTAGATGGCCCTAAAAAATCCAGTCTCTTCTCTGAGGAAGTCTTTTGATTAGGCAAAGGGTAATACTCTATCATCAAGCTTAACCTGGGGGGTAAACCTTCTGGAGTAAGAGAATGACGAGAACATGCTAAGAATTGGGACTTCCCAGAATTCAAAACCAGAATGTTTTCCATAGACCAATGTGAGATACGCGCTCCATCACAATTAATTCGTTCTATCCCAACAGCTTATTCGTTTTCTTAGGATTTGATTTTCCCCACAGTTCCTTTGTAGTTCTAACCGAGGAGTCCTCTAACCAATAGCGAATGTGTTCGCTATCAGCTCAGGTTGAAATAATTGAGACAAGATGATTTGATGCAATCCCGATTATGGAGGCTGGTCCCTCCGAGGCCGCACCAAGACGAGCACGCTCGTTCGACCTTTAATTCCGCTAATATTGATGTGCCCTGGCACCCACTGAACAATTATCCTTTTTTTTCCGCTTCACGAATAGCCTTGAATTCTGCCTGAAAAAACGTGGCATGGCTTTTAAGGTGTATGGCGATTTCCATTTGAGGCTTCTCGCGACAGAGCGCCTGCTCCGGTATTTTCTTCAGATTTGGAGCCATCAGTGTAGATAATAATAGGATTTGTTAATAGTTGAAGCACAGAATGTGATTGCCATTCTGCTCTGGATTGAATTTTAGATTTATAATAGTTTTTCAGCATGATATCGAGGAGGTGGTCACTGTCCCTGACGATGATTCCAGGTGCGATAGTCTTTTTTTTTTATTTATTAAGCCAAAGCTCAGGGGATACCCTATGATGCAAAGCACAGCGTGGCAGGAAGGAGATAGGGAAAGGATTAAGGGATATGAGGAGAGCGGCGGAGGTGCCGATGTATGTCGCTCTTAAACTTTCGCAGGTTGTATGCCAGAGGAAGGACAGAAGATGGTAGACTGTTCCACATTCGCACAGTTCGGGATAAGACAGCATTACGGAATTTTAGTGTACGGCTGAAGGTAATTTGAAGGGTAAAAGGATGAGCGCGGGATGCTGCGCGAGTATTGCGTGCAGGAACTATTCTACAAGGGATCAGACTAGATATTTCATCAGAACATTGACCATGCATGTAGCGATAAAGGAGTGGAAAGCATCCAGTATTGGGGGCGGTGCTCGAGTGGGGTCGATATGACGAGTAATTGCCACATCGCCAATGAGCTTGCAGGCTCTCTTTTGGACAATATCCAATGAAGCTAAGGCTGTGCGACCAGCCCCGGCCCAGATATGGGAATTGTATTCCATTCTAGGTCTGATGTAGGACTTGTAGAGGAGCGCTATATTTGATGGGCTGAAATATTTCTTACACCTTTTCAAAACACAAGACATTTTGATGCTTCTTTGGCAACCGAGAAGATGTGATCTGTCCAGCTCAACTTACTGAAATATTAATACCAAGAATGCTTAGTGACGGTGAATCAGAAATTAATGCACCATCAAACGAAACGGGAGTGGTTAAGTGATGGTCTTGTTTTAATGAGATGAGACAGCTTTGGGTCTTAGATTCATTGAATTCGACGCGATTCACTTTGCCCCAAGCGAGAATATTGTCAAGACCGTTCTTCAATGATTTAATCATGCAGTCTCGTTTAACACATGTGGAGTTCCCTCTGGAATCCGCAAGGGTGTCAAAGGAGTATGCGAAATCAAGGGTACTGTCATCAGCAAAGCTATGGATAGGATTGAAAGTAAGGGAAAGCAGATCATTAATGAAATTAGAAATAGAGTCGGAGAAATAACAGAGCCCTGGGGGACACCGGCATTAATAGGATGAGGTACAGATATAACGCCATCTAATACAACACGTATTTGGCGACTAGATAAAAAACTTTCAATCCATAATAGAAGAGGAGGGGAAAGACCAAGTGCTTTGAGTTTGGCTAAAAGGGCTGGATGCCAGACTCTATCAAGGCCTTTGGAATATCTAGAGCAACGATTTTGACTCACCAAAATTATGAAGACTACGATTTCCAACATTCCGTAAGAAAAGTCAGCAAGTCTCCAGATGAGCGACCGTACCGGAAGCCGTATTGGCGATCGTTGATGAGCAGATTGGTTTCCAGATACTTCATTAATTTGCAGTTAATGATAGATTCAAAAACCTTTGAAAAAATCGAAGTGATTGCAATTGGTCGATAATTTGAGGGATCGCTACAAAATGATCGAACAAAATGATAAATGTATTCGTGTGGGATTCTTGACCTAGAGTGAATTCAGCCATGATTAAGATTATTATGTATTTGCATCGGATGTATGTTGGGGATAACCTCAAGGGCCCGATAGCTAGTTGGACTTTACACACTGTTCTTTAATATCTTACGATGATTGGCGAGTTCCATTGATTTCCACCACACCATAGAACCATAGGTTAACATGGGCCATGACGATAGTGTATATCCATAGGATCCACGGTTTAAGTCCCTATCCACAAAAGCTTAGGAGCAAGATTGATATCAAAGTTGCCTTTGAAATATTATTATTTTGACGTTCTGATGACAGTTATCGCTCTAATGCGCAAAGATATATAATATAGGGGAGCCTCAATAGTTTTTGTCCTTTTAAACTTATGATATGCATACTCCTGCTTGGCAATTAGTTGTTTAATTCTAGCAGAATACCAGGGCCGATGGCCATACAATTTTCTGGGTTTCGTTCGAACAGGAATACACACTGGTGTGCAAAAAAAACGCAGCACTCGAATTTTAAAGAATATATGTGATTTACTGGATATTTACATTTCAAGGTTCATCGCGATATTTCTTAATTTGGTTACTTATTATAGAAATAACATTTTCTGACAACTTTACAGTAATTATTTTTTCTTTTATTGTTAATATTGTACAAAAACAAAAATATGTAGTTAAGCTACAATATATTCAAAGAGCACATTTCTTGAGGTAATTCTCCTAAGTTACTTCGAAACTAATTATTATGGTAAACATTTTTATTGCATCTAATTTAGTTTTATTATTGAATAACCTATTGACCCACCACCGGGCCTTGATCACCTCTATACAGCGGTCTTTCTTACTTCCTGCAAGATTTTTAATAACATCTTCAGAAATTCCATCCCAGACTTCTGAAATTCACTCTCCAATTCCCTTTGTGTTTTTGTCTCCTAACACGTAGTTTTAGAATAGACCACAAATTCTCGACTGGATTGTGACCGGGACTATTTGCGGTCCACCACAAGGTCTCAATACAGTTTTCCAGTAGGTAGTTCGTAACCTATATCATAGAAAGAAAGCGAAAAAATTAGATTCACGACAATATAATCAATTGAATAATAAGGAAGACATGTCTACCATTCAGTTTTAATAAAATAGCACCTGTCTAGCTTTGTGGCAAGGGGCATTGTCGTATTGGAAAAGGAACTCCTCATTTTCTGCAAAAAGCTGTAAGGCGGAGGGCTTCAAGTGATTCTCCAGGACATCAATGCAGGCATTGGCATTTATTCTTCGGCTAACAAACGTGAGAGGTCTACGTCCGCGTGAACAAAAACAACAACAAAAACCGAACTCCGCAATCCCGAGGTGGTACTTCTTGTACACATCTATGCTGAAGTCGCTCTCCTTTCCTTCTCCGCACGCAGCCTTCCATTAGAAGAGTGGAGGTTGGATGTGGATTCGTTTGAATAAATTACTCTATTCCACATATCCTCTGTCCATGAAGTGCATTCGCGCGCTCACTGGAGACGTAATTGTTTCACTCGAGCTGTTAAAAGTGGCTCTTGTATTAAATCCGGATATATTTTGAAACGATCCGCCAAAGATCGACGAAATAAAAACCGATCTTGATGAATGAGAGTCTTTCGCGCTATTCCCGATCCTTCACGACGATCTACGCTGCCAGTCTCTTCGAATTTTTTAATTAGCCGCACAATAGTCTAATCGGAACATCCTAACCTATGACTTATTTCACGCATAGAAAGATTTTCCGGCCACAACACGATTGCCACACCTTTTTGTTGACTACTTAGTTGAACCATATTTAACAAAATTTTCTTTCAATACACAAATGCTTTCACTATCTGAACACTAAATTGAAAAAGAAATCAAACTCGGATTTTTTGCATCTTATATATTCTATAGTCTAATTAGGAGAAATCATGATTTTCCAAGTATACCTGCCAGTGCTGCGGTTTTTTGCACACTACTGTACTTATCAAATAATTAATTAATATTGTGATCCTTGATTCTCATCTTCTCATCGATAGGCGAATAAAGTATACTATGCCATTGTAAAACACCACATTCATTATACATGTTTGAAAATTCTTCTCTCATAAGTTGTGCTGTCAATAGAAGAGCTAAGTTTTTTTTTGTGCATTAATTAGTTACAAAGTAAGAGTCGAATGGTTGTCGACCGATATCACACCAATGGTAAAAATTCATAAAATCTATTTTCTTAAAAATTACATATAAACCTGGATTAATTCTTAAGATTCCATTTTCCACCACCAACACTTTAGTGCGCGATAAGGAAATTTTCTATAATCATCATCAGCATGTGAACATCAGAAGTTTTGAAAGCTTTCAATGCCCAGAGAAACCATTAACAAACATACTTGAGAGGAAAAGGAGACGAAATAATGGAGCCTTGCGGTACACCGCATAACATCGCTACTGGGCTAAATAATTATTTGCCTTTGGGTTCAGTTACTAAGGAAACCTCTAATGAATTTCAGCGTTTGAAGGGAAAACTTATAATTATTTGCGAGTTTCCTAAGCAGGATTGAGTGGATTTCATAGTCAAAGGTTTTGTACAAGTCAAGCTGAATATATGCACAAGAGCGGCAGCAGCTTCGTTATCTCATCAATTCCATTTATTTTACTTATGTACGTAAAAGTAAATATAGAATTTAATATCAATCGATTTTAAAGTTTTTTCGAATTCAAGAGAAATAAGTCAATGACAAATTTGTATCTTTTGCAGCAGCCATTTAATTTCCCACTCTCTCAATGTAGGGATAATTTTCAAATATCCTTTAGATTTTTGATTACAATTGACTAGTTTACAAAAGCAGTTCACCTATATTTTCCTATTTTCCTCTCATTTAATTAAATGTCCCCCGCCCACGCCTGCCCACCCGTTCGTTTCAAATTACTTAGTTTCTTGTCAACAACTCGCGACTGAAATCATTGTTGTGCTGTTCATTTCAGGAATTTGTGGTCCGTATCAAAGTGGTACTATTGTGGTTCATCAGTGAATGCTTCAAGCCTAATGGCTTTGAAATACTGGCCATAGTGATTTACTGTGGTTTTCCATGCCACTCAACTCTGGACCAATTTGTGCTGTGTGGTTCGTAAAAGGACAGCCCTTTGTTAAAAGCCGCATTTGAGCAGCTATGTTTAACCATTTTAGTGTAGTTAATAGGAGTATTTAAGCTTACGAAAAACTGTAAAGATTCTTAATTACAACTTAACGTGTTTGGTGAAGAAGAAGGAACAAATTTACATACCTGTGAACATTAAACATGGTTCCCCGTTTTATTTGTTCCAAGTTTTAAAACAATCCGTAGACTTGTCGCTCAAACCAAGTCCATGTCCAAGTTGAGGAGAGAGAACTCATAAATTTGTTTATGCCATTTTTGGTGACAAAAGAAAAAAAAACAAGAAAAAAAGACTTTTTGTTTTTATAGATAGTGATAAGAGAACGGCAGTCTATTTGTGAAGATGCAATTAAAAAGTTTAATGAGGTTTTTGCTCAAACGCTGCAAGGCCGTAATTAATACCCGCCAAAGTCTATTAAGATTCTTTTTTTTTCGGGATGAGGTTCCTTTTGAAGTGGAAAACTTCAATAAAATGACGAAATGTAATCAAACTAATTTGAAATTAACAAGAAAAGCTTTCAGGATAAACAAGTCTTTCAATTTTTGGTAGCAATTGTTTTGTAGGTACAAAGATTTTCGCTTAGGGGTATTTGCAGGGTTTTCTGACACTGACTGTATGTGTGGGAAATGTTTTCATATTAATTATAATTGAGTAAAAACAGAAGATTAAAGGATGGCGGTGTGGTGGGTGGATTGTAATTAAGTAACTATACCTGGTATGGTATAAATACGTTCGCACATGAAAATAATCTATGGATATGAAAATAAATAATACTTATATAATAGAATGCCATTGTCGAGCGATTTTTTTAAGGTTGGAAGTAGAGTACGGAAACGCACACTGACGTGCGCACACGCTCGTAAGTAATCCCGGCAAACACGGTTCAAAATCGAATCGAATTCGAAGTAAATCAATTCGACTAGGTGCAGTTTATGTTCGAAAGCGAATTCACTTGCGACATGCTTGCGAATTGCAGGAAAAAAAAACGGAACACGATATCGAATTGTATTGACGACCCGGCTCAACTTTCTTTCGAAGTTCTTGTATGTATTGGTAGTTCGTTTTGAATTCGATTTTTTTTTAACAGTACGATCTGATATCGACATATAGCAAGTAAATACGATATCGAATAAATAAAAAATAAATACTAATACTCTCCTTAGTAAAATTTCACTTAGCACTTCACTTACTAAAATCTCAACTTAAAATGCCTGCGAAGAACAATTTCATGAATAGAAAATATTTGCGTTAACGAATTCCTCGGAAATTGACATCGGTCGTATCGTAATTCGTAACTTTGTAAATCGAAAGAAATTAGAGCTACGAGCGATGCATCTATATCGAATTCTCGGAAATTTCGGCATGCTTAAAAACGTCGTTTATGGTAAGAAAATTGAATAGATTTTGATATACGAGCGTTTCTTCAAACTCGAAATCATTTCCCTACGGCGGAATTTCGTCCAATTTTGTTTGCAAGGACAAATTGTGTACGTACAAAACGCAGAAGCTCATGAGTCGTATGCGATTTTCTTGCGCATTCCACTCACACATATGAGTGAGTAATTCAAAATAAGAAAGCGCGAACTAAATTTCTCACTGCTCATTTCCAAAACGTGGCTATAGTTCAGTTAGTGGTGGTTTTTGCCCTACAAAAGGTGAGGTAGTTCTAATTTTTATATACGTTATTTAGCTCCGGGCCTCGATGAAAATTCCCAGTTTAGACTCTTAGGGTGGGAGAGGGGGAGGGGAAAGGGGGGAGGGGAAGGGGGGAGGGGAAGGGGGAGGGTGGGTTGTCCGCGCGGTCCGCGATCTTAGATTAAAGGTACCAAAAATTGTTTTTCTCAAAATAATTCCTCAACGGTTGATCGTACGACAAATATGTAAAAATATAAATGTGAAGCAGACTAAATTCCCTACATTTTTTGTAAAAACACTTTTTTTGTAAGTCTGATGAGTTACAGCGGCGGAAACGTGAACATTCTTACGAGAGAAAGGTGTACGAATAGTACCCTTTACAGGTCACGTCTTGTCTTCTCATCTTAAAGTGTGCTTCTGAGATAATATTTAATCCTTCTTAATGTGGAAAAAGACATAAATTCTCAGTAGTACCTCGATTATTAAGAAACGTCGAGATCAGTTTTTAGATTTTAAACCTTGTAGAAGTTCTCTCAGATTTAGGCTGCTATCTGATCCACACTACGAATCAAAAAATATTTCTACCCTTTAGGATTTTTTACCGGGTTAAACTTGTAAAATGTTTATAATAGGTAGTTTCCTGCATGACCAAAGCTTTGTGCCCAACTCTGCTGACAAAATCTTCATCTACTTTACCATTCTGATCGGTGCATCTAATTACGAAAGTCAACTGTTCGGGATATATAAGGGGTTGAATCAACTCTAATTGCATAATATTTATATTTTATTATTTTAGCTTGTATCTTTCCCTGATAATTTTTCCGATACATGCAATAAATTCATCAAATATAATTTTGGAATTATAAGATACATTTCCTCTTCCTTGGGCCTTTAACTTAAGATCATTTTTCAAAGAAGGATCAAATTGGGCAATTAACTCGAACGAGGCTAAGTAATTTCCTGATCCTTCTTCATCCAAATATTCTATCCTTCCTCTGAATGCCAGTCCTTGTTGAGATAAAAAATTTAACTCTGCTAGAATTCTCTTTAAAAAATTCTTCCAGTAATCTTCTTCAATTAAGCTTTGTATTTCTAGAATAGTGTCCGGTGGTCAAGTGATCGCTCATGATTAACTATTCTCTGCAAATACCGCCAATTATTGAATCCATAAACTGAGTATTCCGACGGCTAAATAATTTGCACGGTACGCAGTATACCTTGTCAGTACACATGAAGAATATAAGAGCCAATCACGGCGAACAGTTGCACCATTGACGAATTGAATATCAAACATTTGTCTTGTTCCATATCTGGATTCATCTTCATAAACTCTATTTGAATTTTTGAAGTCAAGCTGATCTGAATCTTGAACTGAATACGATTTTATGATCTTATGAATAATACTGTCGCTAACGTTCTACGCTGCAGGATCAAATTGGTCAAAATCAGAACAGCCATAATCGGCTTCAATTTGAGATACAAATGTTTCGGTGTTAGTTGTGTTTATTTGCTGTGCTTCATTTGTTTTTTCAGAAAGTAGCAGTTTCTAATAAAGCTGAGAATTCATTGTTGTCTACATTTAATTGCCCAGCTTGCCCTAAAAAATGTGGACTTTAAATTTATAATCTGTGTTTTCAATCTGGGTTGAATCTGTCCCGAAATGAAGTGGACTTCAGCATATTTAACATAAACCCAGATTTTGCTTGACATTTCAAGAAATCGTAAAGATTATCTCGTTTTTCCCAACATGCTGATGAGTAGTATTCCTGTATTTTTTTATGAAACAAAGTCATTTAATTTAACTCACCACTGATGCTCACAAAGCACGAACGAAACACTGTACCTGTTTTCGCCCTAAATCGTGCAATAGAACCCAGGGCTGCCAGACTAGTTAATTATTCCTATATGTTAAATTTACATTGATCAGGTGATCTGATTAATTTTTTATTTTTTTTAAAGGAATTTTTTATTTTCTATTTTAGTTTTCGCCCCTTTGATTTTTCGCCTAGGGCAATCGCCCAATCCCGCCATATGGTTAATCCGCCCCTGACTAAGAGCTGGCGACAAAATACTTACGTCATTTCATAAACAAAATTTTCCATCTAATCATACCTACTTAACATCGTCGATAATTTATTCGGAAGCCTGCCTGGCTTCCAGAGATGGAGGGCTCTGGGAAGGGTTAAAAAATCGAGTAATTTCCGTGATTTCATTAAAGCTGATTTTTGGTGTGGTACCAGCGAATTTTATTCCATGATCAATAGTTAAAATGGTAGAAAATTTGGTTGGTCAGCGCATTCTTAGGCTGTTCAAATATGTAATGAAAAACGAAATTTTTGTATGGCAGCACCAAGACGGGGTTGCTCGATTTAATCTATTTTTGCACTAGTATTTACTATTGCTATGAAAACACCTTGTACCAAATTTCAACTCCCTACGTATACGCGTTCCTAGGCAGTGCCCTAATATATAGTGAAAATCTAAATTTTTGTATGGCAATCCTACGAGTTGCCCAATTGATCCCATTTTCGAAATTAATTTTCCTTTTTCTAAAAAAGCCCGTGTGAAAAATTTCACTATTCCAGTTATCGTTGTATAACATACGATAGACACACCGTCTGCCACCACTGTCCCACGAACTAAATTTGTGTATGAAATGACGTAAGTATTTTGGTCGCGAGCTCTTCGTCTAATAGGCTTCTTCCACCAAATTGGGTTCAAATTCTTTATAGAACTAGTCTATTGTCATCATGGCGGGTCTACAACAATTGATCTGTGATATAGTATACTGGGAGTAGGTCATGCCTCACTAGAGAGTAGAGAAACAAAAGAGTGTTGAGTTTACATATATATCTTCTGAAGCAACCCAGGGAGAAGAATGTACCATGTTGATGCGAAAGTTAAGATCATCGCCCTTGAGCAGATCAGTGTGTCTCGTAGTAGATGGTGGAGCTAGTATTAAAAGTTAATAACAGGTGATCGCTACTCTCATATTAAACGAGTATAAGTGTTGCATACATTTTCAATTTACAATTCACACAAAAGAGAACTTGCAAAAATAAACCAATTATATACTCGTTACTGGGAACCTGATATTTTTTAACGAAGATGCTCATCAGTTGCTCTTGCTAAGGCAATAAATTACTAATTATCCTGTTCACATATTTCTCAAATTTCGTGGAAAGGTAAACCGCAAATGAAAATCTAACTCTAAACCAACTTCCCCACCCATGATTATGAAATTCAGTTCATCACATACTAAAAGGATTCTTTGATGCTTAAAGTATATATGGCTTACAAAAATGTAAGGGTGTCTGATTTACCCTACACAAAATAAAGGGCGTCCCGCGCGTGATTCAGCCACGCAGGGGTACCAACAACTAAGTATGAATTTGGATAGATAGGTGGTGGGATCTACGAGTAAGAAACTAAAGGAGAGGCCATTGCGTGTATATATATGCCATTTTTGCGTGCCGAACGTGATGCGTTTTCTCACTTTCTAACATATGGTTGTATCTCTGTCTACATATACCCTAGGTGTCACTTTTGTTTATGTTCGGTAAAGAAATCTACCCTAGCACAAAAGCCGTAGGTAAGGTTAAAATTGGAAGGGTACTAAATAGAAAAATATTTACATTCTTTTATATGGAAATTTAGTAAAACTGTAGTTGTTTATTTTTAATAATAAGCTAGGAATTAGAATATTGGTAAATATTTGTAATTTTGATAAAAGTAAAAGAATTTTAATATATTTTCTTATTATGGATTTACCAAAAATGAAATTTTAAGGCAAGTTATTGGCCAACCGAAGATGGAAATAGGCTTACTGGGGACCAGGAATCTCACAAAGTTGTTTTGTATTACTAGCTCTCACTATCATGCTGCTGTGCTGGTATAGAATTTTGCGTCACACTTTCAAAAAACCGCGCCAAAAGTTCCTTGCGTAAACTTTTTTTCCATCCGCCTGCAATGCGAATTTTTTATAGTATGTGTATAAACTTACACATTTTTGAGATTGGCGCGAAAATTGTTGTTTATGGGCCTCTCCTTTAGTTTCTTACTCGTAGGGTGGGATGGATTGAAAGAAAACTAGGCCTCCGAATGGTCACATAAGTCACTAGTAGACATACTTCACATGTTTTATAAGACTTCACTCATACGTCCCAACCACAGGCTCTAATTAAATATCTGGTTGGAATCACAGAGATAGTGAATCGTCTCTTCGGTTTCTTCCCCGAATTCAGTTTTAGCAAGTTGACGCAAAATATTTCGAATAAGAAGTGCTGTATTAATGACGTCCCTTTAATAGAGGTGCTCCCAGTGGGGATAAAAATATCATGGTTTTCAAGGATAGCTTGTTCGCCGCAATTATTTCTTTGGTGAGCTTATCTTGGATTTCCACCACAATGGCATTATCAATTTAAAGTCGACTGTGCCCAAGCTACAGTATTAGCGGCGAGGTATCTTGGCCCAGTTGCGGGTGTGTAGGTGAAGCCTCTGATATTACTCTAAAACGGACATTCGTGTCTTTGCTTTCGTCTTCACTGATATTACTGTTTCGTGGTAGTTATAGAACGAGTATCCCATTACATCGTGAAGGAGATATTAAGGTGGTTTTATATGCCAATACCAACTTTAAGGTTGCAAATATTTTGTTGGGAATTTGGTTGACGACTATTTGGGTGACGTCAATTTGCTTGACAGCAATTTGGTTGTCGGCAATTTGGTTGTCGGCAATTTGGTTGATGACAAGTTGTTTGACGACAATTTGGTTGACGGCAATTTGGTTGATGTACCTGATGGCAGTTTTCCTTATTTTCTGGTCTAGATCTGAAGGGAGAATTTCCTGCTTTTAGGATGACTCTGACTGGAAATGATTGGATAGATTTTTCAACGTATTATATATTAGGGTCTTCACAGAAAATGTCAACTACAGCATTTTCTTCCATGCAGCAATATTTATTCTCTTCCACCACACTATGGCACCACAGGTGAGAATGGGTGATATGACAGTTTTGAACATACAAAGGATCATTCAAGTCCTTACACCAGCAAATTTTTGTCACGAGACATTGAAAGACTTTGCGAAAATAATAGACAGCCGGAAAGTATTATAATCAGGGCTACATTGCCGACGAAGCCATTTCGCAATTTCGAACGATCTCTCAAGATCGATCTTTCGAATTCAAGTCAATTTGAATTCTCAGGAGATATCGCCCAATCATTAGTGTGAAACTGTGAATTGGAAAAAAATAATTTCGTGTGTATGTGCAAAATCGGCATTGTGGAAACAAAATTTTGAAAGATCACATGAATTATCGCTTCTAAATCTGACAGATTTCCGATCAACGTGCGTCGCAGGAAAATAGACGACACCAGATAACCAAATCATCGGTTGATGTCTTATGATAACCGGGTTACATTTAGAAGCGAAAATTCTTGTAATCTTTCAATTTTTGATTCCACAATGCCGATTTTCACACTAACGATTTGGCGATATCTTCTGAGAAATTCAAATTGACTATAATTCGAAGAATTCATCTAGAGAAATCCTGCGACACTGCAGAGATGGTTTCGACGGCATGGCTACGGTTATAACACTTTCAGGCTGTGAATTATTCTCGCGAAGTTGCGAAATTAGCTCGAAAATCAAGAAATTTTTATTAATGTTATACGAAACGATGTTTAATGAGAAATGTCAGCCTGCTTAACTGAGCACAAGCGATGGAATTTTGTAGCAATCGTTGATAAGGACTGCTCGTATCTCTTCGTCGATCGTCCTCAGGCACTCTTTTTGTTTTTTATTTAATCGTAATGAGAGGTGAGACCCCCCAATTCGCATAAGTAGGTCGTGGCAAATGGTATAAGAAAATTGCAATAGCACGTTTTGAAAGCAGTGGATACTGATTTTTTATATGTAGCCAAAAATCTGCTAGCACTGTTTCAGGAAATTTTAGTTTTAATGTCCGATCAGTTATTAGCTCCATCAATTCTTCCTGCTCGTTTATTGGTAAATTCCCAAGGAAAATGCTATTTGAGAATGTATTTCGTACCCAGTTGCAGGTCATACTTAGGAAAATCAGAGTTTCTTTTTTTCTGCTAATAAGTGGCTCCACATGTTTCACTATCGAGCCTGCCCGTTTTTTTTTTATTGGATATGCAGCCATGACATTTAGTAACATTTCATCATTATTACCATTGGTGGTAACGTGGCTGATCCATAACACGAGCTTAGCGCGAAAGCTTCTAATTTTCTCCGATGACGTTAAGATATTAGAATTCTTCCTGCCAGATAAACAGAGAAGCAAAATCTGAACGCCTGGGTTTCATTTTTTAGCTCGTAAATCCGACTTTTCCGCGAGAAAGTTATCGTACTTCTGTATGAAATAGAAGTGACTCATAATCTGT
Source organism: Dioctria linearis (assembly GCA_963930735.1). Lineage (NCBI taxonomy): Eukaryota > Metazoa > Arthropoda > Insecta > Diptera > Asilidae > Dioctria > Dioctria linearis. The sequence continues at coordinate 47,859,541 of OZ005742.1, read as the reverse complement.
TCCCATTTCCTGACACTCTGCATAAGACAGTCGAGAGTTCAGTGGACGCTAACTGATGTAATTGACAAATTTTATGACTTCTTGAAGGACAGACAACAATTCACCAGGCAGAGACTTCGTAGTCAGTGCTCTTCTGTATAAAAAGCAATGTAAATTTTTCGTATTAGAGTTTTTTTTCAGAAGCCCTAGTTATAAAGCCCCTAATTTTTCCTGTCACATCTGCAGCTCCATCTGTGCAAATGTTTATGCAGTTGTGTGCCATTCCAAATCATTCTCGATGAAGTACTGGTTGTTACTTTGAATATTTCTTCACTAGTGGTATAACCAGATAGTGTCTGACAAAATAAAAAGTCCTCTTCTATTTCACATCCGTCAATGTAGCTCAAATTTGAGATGAAATGCACAGATATCAGATATCAGTTGACTTGTCGATTTGTGGCGCGAAAACTTCACTAAGCCTTAAATGCGACGTGAGATGGTTTCTGCTGACGCAGGTATTTTTTCGATTATCTCAGCTGCTTCCTGGCTAATTATAATCTTAGGAAGTTTTGCTATGAAAATTCATAGCGAAATAAGTCAATCTGAAATTGACTTAGTTTGCTGCTAAGTCTGCAGCTGGAGAATTGAGTTGAAAAAACTCTTTATGCAAACGAAAAATCTTTGAAAAAAGAAATTTCATTGCAAAAGAAGGCGTTTCATATAAGCAGAAACCGTATAATCGTCAGTACGGCTTGGTTCCTGCCTGCTGTATACGTCAAAGCAAACAGCCAAGCTAACGTCATATATAGACTTAAAATAAATTTTAAGTGTGAATTATATGCTTTGGCGTATACGGCAGGCAGGAACCAAGCCGTACTGACGAATATACGGCTTCTGCTTATATGAAACGCCTTCCTTTTGCAATGAAATCTCTTTTTGCAAAGATTTTTCGTTTGCATAAAGAGTTTTTTTCAATTATAACCTTAACAACTTCTTTGCAAATAGGTAAAATTAAATTTTCAGCAAGAGAATCAGGTTTTCTGGATTTAGTTAACATATTAGCGATCACGTCGTTTGCTTTTTGCGCTTTGTCTAATGTTTTGAAAGACGAACTCATGAGCCACTGATGGGTGTTTAGTAGGTAAATGTCGTAAAAGTTTACTGGGCACCATCGAATCATCACCGAAAGTGTCTCCACAAGCAATACATTTCGGGATTGGGCTTGATTCGTCTCCCCAATATAAAAGAAAGTCATAATTTACACAGCTCTCATCTATGTCCGACTAACAAGTCCAGATTTATTCCTCGTCCACTCTACTTCTTCTTGGGAATCATTAGTTTCACTTGACCAATTTCCGGTAACGTTTCACGAACTTATCCATTAAAAACACGTAATATGGTCTATTTATTTGTAATGAAAGAATTCTTTATAACGTTCGCGTCGACACAACACAAACTAGCGGTTAGTTACTATTGAATAGCGATTTGTTTTTGTTTAGAAAAGCAGGCAACAACGATTGAGGTAAGCAAGGCGCAGCACAATGTCAGGTTTTATATTTCTTATCTTTCTGACAAAACTTGCCATTTTTCAGCGGCAAACCCACTTATGCTTGCGGTACACAAGTGTGCCGCGGCTCAAATTTGCGGAACACTGTGATAGAGTAAGGTAATTCAACCATCCACTGCCCTGCAGCCCTCAGCCCGATACTACTTACATACACTAGGCTTAGTAGGATTTTTCATGGTATATGCTGCTCCCCTGGCATATTCTCTATTCTAGGGAAAAATCATATCCCTTTAATGGTTAGATTGAAAAGAGATATAGAAAGGGCGCCAGGAAACTGTTTTCTAAATACATTGCTCGGAATGATTCTGCATAATGGGACTGTCATATGCATTGGAAAGTCGTCAACCCCCTCATCTCAGGTATGAATTTAGTATAAATCAATGTTATTTTCACGTTTTGTCTGCTTGTCGAAAGAGATGTTTGAAGTAATCAATTTTCAGAGCTTGGTTAAATTAATATTAATAATGTCAACCCCATACGACAGTCGCAGTTTTCGAAATGACAATTAATTTGACAATTAGTTTGACAGTTTGAATGGATCCGCCGCGTCTGTTGTGCGTGATGTGACGTAAATGAGATTCCGCTTCCCATTACCCGCCTCCGTCGTCCGGGTTCGTATTGTTGTGTTGGGACAATTCTCGCAATAATGCTCTATTTAAAACATTAAAATTAAAGGTAGGTGAATAAACTTTTTTTGGCTGCTATAGCCCATAATCAATGTTTTTATACCCCCTAAATGAAATCATAAGATATATCCAGTTTGTCATTCCGTTTGCAAATTGAATTGAATACTAACGAATAATATTGAAAGGCATTTTAATTTTTCCATGCCCGTCCATTTGTCTTTTTGTCTGACTGTCTGCCTGTCTGTTCATATGCCAGTCTATTCCCTGTCTATTTGCCTATGTATCCGCCCGTCTCTTAATCTGCCTGTCTGTAAAATAACCCAAGAAAGCATTGATTTAGAAAGAATTTTGTACAAATTAATTTTATGAAAAAAGTAAGGTTAAGTTAGTAGATAAGTAAAATTGACACTTTTTCGTAGGTGTTGCCACCCAAAAATTTAAATTTTCACTCAATATTTAGACGCTGCCTTAGTAGAGGTAAAATTTTGTATACTTCGTTATCATAGTAATTGTAAATTTGAGCTTATTAGCGAAATCTGAATATTTTAGAGGACATAATCCCTCGACTAGTAACAGCAGCAACAGTTTTCAATATTTCAGTAATATTCTTGAAATATTTTTGTTGTTCTACTAATTCATTCAATTTACTCATTAGCTGTGTTCTCTTGCGTTCCTTGTTCTAGAACTCCCATATACTGGAGAGAACAAATTGTTTTGTCGATTGAAGCGAACTTTTTGTGCTGTTCGCTTCATTTATAAATCTTCTATGAAAATGAGGCGTTCTTTTGTGTATCTTTTGTTCTGCTCTGTTCTGCCGACACAAAAGAACACAGCCAAAACCCTCGAGAATACTTCCCAAGCCATGAAACAGAAATCTATATGTGTGCGTTCGGAGTCCCTTTTTCTAAAATGTTCTATATTGATGCTTATGAAAAAGTGCCAAACATTGACTTTATATATGCCATAGAGCCTAAACTACTATCCATACATGAAAATAGTATTGTAGTAATTTAAAGCTGGGTTCCTTACCTTCCCAAAGGCTACACTTTCTATATACCTTACTTAACAAAATAATAAAATAGTTTTGATTACAAAGTAACCTTACCATTTTACGCTCAATACCTCTCTGCTGAGTGATAATTGCATGTGGGTATGTGCAACCGTAGTCCGAATCTGTAGGCAGCTACAATTCGATATCATCAGCCCACGGCATGCCATGACGGCACAGCGACATTACAATGATTACTCAGCTGAGAATTTTTGTTTGAGGAATCGTAGTCATTTGGTTAAGACAAATTTTTTTAAATAATTTTGTTAGGAAAGGTATGAAAATTTTATTTCGGTTCGGAAGATAAGAAAACAAGCTTAAGATTAACGGAACACCATTTTTCTGTGTGGATGGTAGTTTGGGGCGGAGGAGCTATTCAAATCAAACTTTTGTCAGTTGTACATAAGAACACTGCAAAAATTTTAGAATGTAAGGACTCCGTTGGGCCTCGTATGTGGTAGGGAGGGAGTCTGTTTCATGGCTTGTGAAGTATTATCGAGGGTTTTGACACAACTAATTTATTAAAAAAAAACTCCTCACAGGTAAGTAAAATCGTGTCACCTTTCAAGTATGCGTAGGATGTAGAAATAGAAAAATTTGCAGATAAAAAGAAAGAAAAATGGATTAGGAATTCAACAAAATTAAAAGCTACTAGTAAACTAAGGCTAAATTAAATTACTATTTACATAAATACTTTTCCACTTATCAAAAATGGTATATAAAAAGATATATACAAAATATAACCTTCTTTAGTAATATATAGCATTCCGGTGTCACGATTTCAATGAAATTTTGTAAATGTGTTTGGATGAAAGATAGGATAGTTTTTCACACGATAGATGGCGCTGTTGTTGAGGTCTAGAAAACTGCATTTTCTTAAAAATTGCAAATACAAGTTCAAGTTGATTTAAAGCGGGCAACTCCTTCGAAGGGTTGCCATACAAATATTACGTTTTTTTGTATATATATTTGGACACTGCCTGTCAAATTGTACACATAGAGAGCTGTCATTAAGTACGTTGTGTTTTCATAGAAATAGTAAATTAAATTTAAAAAATGGGCTAAATCCAAGAACCTCTTCTTGGTGTTGCCATACAAAATTTTGGGCTTTCATTATATATTTGGAAACTCTCCGAGAACGCGTCAACGTGGAGACCTCAAATTTTGTACACGGCGTTTTCATGAAAATTGCAAATATAAGGTCATAAATGGAAAAAATCGGGGCGAACACTCATTGTTGTTGCCATATAAAACTTTAGGTTTTCACTATATATTTGGACACTTACTCAGAGTTGAAATTTTGTATCTTTAAAAAAAATTTAAATTAAGTTCAAAAATGGAACCAATCGGGCAACTCCTCCGAAGGGTTGCCATACAAAAAATTTGCTTCGTGGTGTTTGCATAGCAAAGGTAAATATAATTTCACAAATGGACTAAATTGGGTTACCCTTTCTTAGACACAGCTGAAAAGAAAATAAAAAAAAACTAGAATTTCATACACTGTGTAATTACTACTTCGCTAGATGTATCCAATCCAGTGTCTCCAAAAGAAGTCCCGTAATTCCAAGCAACTCTGCTGAAATAAAAAATAAAAGATTACATATTATTTTAAGGAATCATCTAGATAAATTAGTACAATAAAAACTATACAATCAGGCAGTTTTCATGCAATACTGCCAAGAAAACGAATTTCTTGGCAGTACAACAACCACACTATGCACAATATAAACAACATAATTTCTCCGCGAAATTCATATGTTCTGCAAAACATGTAAATATGTTTATATATGCAGATTATATGCATTTGCAGTATGTATATACATTATTATTTATAAAATTCAACAACTATTGCCGTTGTTGACAGTTCGTTAATCACTTTTACAACATGAATAATTTAATATAATTTGCATATTTCCTGCAAATTATTCATGTTGTAAATGTTAAATAGCACATAAAAAGCACTATTATTGATTTACCTGAATTCTTACTACATGATCTGTTGTGAAAAATACAAAATAAACACAACACTTTTGAACAAAAAAACCGGAATCGCGACTGTCAAATCGACACGGTAGAAAGTCAATTTCACTAAGTTGACCGCGCGCAACCTGTTGGTGATACTTAGAAAACGCGAAATTCGCCAGGTAAGTAATTTCTAAGAAAAAAAGGTGAAATTAATTCCCATAATTAGTGGGAAAGAGAAAGATGTGGGAGCGAGACAGAGGAAATTTGAGAGAAAATTTGCGTTCCACATCGCAGGGCGCGGCCTAATTTTCAGAAAAAGTAAAATATTTAAATAAATAAATGAGGAGAATTCATAGATAAATTAAAATAATTTAGTTAAAATAAGTTGGCCAGGGAAGCATGAAAAATATGCCGCTTAGAGCCTATAAAAAGGAGGTTCTCCTTGAACAAACTCTCATTAGTTTGACAGCGATCCTAAATGCAAAACGCATAAGATCAAGTGGAAGAAGTTATTAGAAGCTTGAACAGTGGTAATTAGTGGTCATAGATATTAGCATAAATATAAAGTACCCAGGTACAATATTTTACATGCTAAAAGGTGGTGTTGAAAAAAAAATCTTTGTGGTGAACAGATTGGTTTGGTCAAAGAATCCAGCTAAGTATTTGTGGTTTATTTGTGATTTGATTAATTTTTTGGTGGCAGAGTATTTTAGATTTAGGTTTCTCTGCATAATCGGTAAATATATGCTAGCTTGATATTTTATTGCTACATGTATAGAGAAACGCACTTAGTTAAGTTATGATTAAGAGTGTTTGAAAATAATAGTGAATTTTTAATCTGAATTCTGCTAGCATACAGGCTAAATATATGCCACGATTTAGTATGTTAGCGATACATGCGAGCAGATGACATTAATTAAGTAGTATAAGCATAGTGAATTTCAAAAAAGAGAAACGGCATAAAACATCAAGTGGAGCATACGCATCATATGAACTTTAACTATTTGCATACATACTCAAATTTGGTTAACGTAGAATTTGGTGTAATTTAAGAATTAATTGATCAATAAAGTGACAGTGAACACAAGCACCCATTCTTTTTATCTAAATACACCGCTACAACTAACCTCCCTAAGGTGCCGTAATATAGCTGCAGTTGTTCAATTGTCGCTACATTGCATAACACCTTTTCGTAGTGATGCCATACAAAACTTTTGTTTTTTCATTATATACTTGGTAGCTGCCTGAGAAGACTTCGAGGTAGTGTGCTCATATTTGCACACGTTCGTTTTCATAAAAAATTGCAAATACAGTTCGAAAATAGGAACCAATCGGGCAACTCCTTCGTAGGGTTGCCATACCAAAATTTCGTGTATTACTGTATATTTGAGCACTGCATGAGAATGTGTCGACGTAAAGAGCTACTATCTCCCACACATATGAATGTATGCAACACACTCATACACTCACACAGTCATACACATACAGACACAGAGTGTAAACCTAGAGTACGGAATTGCGGGGTCGAGTCAGATAATAGCTTATTATTTATCTCTAACCACCCCACGCCACCCCCACCAATCTTTGTATCTATATTATGGCCCGGCAACGCCGACTGGCTGGACTGCCCCTAGTAGTCATATAATTATTTAGACCTGGTTTTAAAAGAGATAATTGAACCTTAAACCTAGCACTACTATGGTGCCTCCTGGATAGAAAATGGAAGCTGATGATCCCACAATCTCATAGCCTGGATAAAGAACTCACGCTCTGACACTTGGCTTGCAAATCGAGGAACAATAAGAGTATTAGTGCGTGTTGAACGCGCAAAAACAAATTTATAATAAGGAAACTAGGGTTATTTAGAATTAAGAATGTTATAGAGAAGTATTACATTGGCTGATAAATATGCAATTTGGGGAACATCCAACATCGAAATTAGTGTAAGCAGAGACATGGTCGTATCTGCAAAGACGATATAAGTAATGAACCGGAATATTAAAAACCACCTCAAACTTGCGCAAAGATGTTGAATCCAACTTAGCAGCATAAGTTCACACCCATGTGTTATTATGGAAGAAAAAGGTGTCCGGATCAACCTAAGTTTGGTTAAAGTGATGTGTAAATATAAGAAACAGAGGACAGACAAAAGAGTGCTATATACTTTCCCAACAGTAGCATTAACATGATTACTAATGGCCGGTTTCACAGTCCAGGCTTAAGGTTCAGTTTAGCTAAGCCACGGGTGTGGTTTAAGCTCAGAACTTAAGCCGTCTCGGTTTCACAGTACTCACTAAGCCGAGGCTTAGTTAAGCCGCAGATGAAAATTTTTAAGTGTCAGCACTGCTGTAATTGTGAATTTTTTTAAAGAAAAATTGCCATTGTGGGATTAAAAACCAAGCGAAAAGAAGAACTTTTTATTTACCAGTTTGTTGTGGTCTGGAAAGATATCAAACCCAAAATCATTGTTGCAGAATGTTTCGATAACGTAGACAATCATAGTCGAATATTTCTACAGTCGGAATCGAGAGTAAAAATCAACGTCATCCAATTTTTCGATATGTTGCGGTCGCCTTCTTATAATTTTTTCCCAGATCACACGGTGCGATATTATGTTATACATTTCTTCGTCGCTTATATCCTCTGCATCAAATAACTCATTTTCGTCAGAAACTGTTTGGTTTCTTCCTAAAACGTCAAATGGAATGCTCACACTACCTGCTAGACAGTACTCAAAACTGCTAACTAGATCTATTTTTAGCTTGGAAAATTTCAATTTAGTTTTAAAATCTAACTTTTAAAATAAGTTCGTTCGTTTAATAACAAAAATTGTAACATTTAGACAAAATATATATTTAGCAATAATTTTCCAAGTGTTTCACAGCAAAATCTGAGGCTTAAGCCTTCGATAAGACGGGCTTAAGTTAAGCTTGTTTAAGCCAGTGATATCACCTAAGCCTTGATTGTGAAACCGAAATATTTATTAAGCCATCGCTGTGGCTTAAGCCTTGACTGTGAAACCGGCCATAGGAGTCAGATATTTATTAAAAATAATCCCAAGGTTCTGTACATTATCGCGGTCTTCAATGGGACGATGTTAGTGTATAGTGAGGGGGGGGGGAGATACCTAGTGTTCACGGGAATATCTGTATATTTCGAACGTAGGAATTACCTTGGCTTGGTTAAGTATTAAGTTACTTTTCCTGGCCCATTCAAAAACTGCTGATGAGAGGTCTGTATTGAGTTTATCAATCCCATCCTCAATAAGCCCAAGCAGCATGGAAATATAAATTAAATATCATCTGTATTAAAGATGAAACTGGCAATAACTTATTGCATTCGGCAAATCGTTAAAGAAGATCGAAAAAAGCAATGGACCCAAGATCGAACCTTATGGGACGCTGCAATTTATGAATAAGAGACTCGAAGACTGATTATTGTATACTACCAATTGCATTCGACCGGAAAGGTAAGATGCAGCCAGTTTACATGAGGGGCTAGAGAAACCGAAATTCTTTTTCAGTTTACTAATTTCCAAAATATGATCAACTTTATCAGAAACCTTTGAGAAGTCCAATAGTACTAGTGTGACAAGACTATCATCATCAATTGCCATGCGTCACACACCAATTTTGAAAATCGATTGCTTGGTTGCGGCTATTTTCCGTTATATTTTTAATACTCATATACATGTCACAGTCGTTTTCTAGTTGAAGCTGAGGATAATTATGCGATATATGAGTTTATGTTAAAATTGTTAATTTTACCAATGTAATTTTGAATGATAATTGGAATTGAATTCAACCCATTTATGTGCAAAAGGTTGAAAAGCGACCCAACTCTCATATATGTAACCTCAAAATTTCGATAAAGACTCATTTCTACGTAACCTGGTAAAGTATTTGGCAATACACTAAAAACATTTTCATGCACATAAAATTCTAGGAAATGCATCTAAGTTTAGATCCGTAAGTGTACCGCATTTTGTACACTTTTATTTTCGATTTAATATTAGAAGCGATTGGTTTTTATACGAAAATGACAAAACAAAAGTCTTGGTTAGTTGGATACAATGACAATCTTTAAGAGGAGTTATGTTTTTCTAATAGAAAATTGGTGTCTTAGTATTTAAATAAATATTTGTACATAAACTAAAATATGATACAAAATACGACAATAGTGACATTTGTCATTCTATTTTTGCATGGAAAATTGAAATCTTAATTAAAATTCTTAAGTAAAAAAGTTCTGGCTACTTGGGATTACTATCAGAATTTTGGGCACGAATGCGTTAATATCAATATCAATCTATTCCCAGATTTCTTAAGTCCTATTAATTGAAATATATAATAATCTCCCTAGTAACACATTTCACTAACACACCAATACGAAAAAAGCTACTATCCCAGCTATAGTTTATCCTAATTATCGACTCCTTTGCACCAATTAAATTGTAAACAAAACAAAAAAATCGTACAAAATCTATTACTACAGAGACAATCTGTTAAAAGGCATTGTAAATTTTACACAACATTCACTGAATCCAATTGAGAGTAAACATTTTCTAAATATGTCACAGTACAGTACAATAAAATCAGCATGGTAACATCCAATGTAAATTGACCCATGAGATGTAATTATACTCCGAGATTTTTCAATTCACCAACATTCGCTTTTCTACCTTTGTTGCTGCCATTAACTTTGCTCCGATTCGGAGTAAAACAATTACACTAATTTCAAAGTCAATGGACTTGTAGCCACCGACATAAAGCCAGAGGGGTCTGTTTGTCTAATTAAAAGTTGTTTCAGTCCGTGTGTAAGTGGCTTTTATTTGGTATTTCTGTCGAAATCAAACAATTTCCAAATTTGAAGGAATGTAACGAAAATAAAACAAAGGGCATCAACTTTCAGTGGGAAACAAATATCCGAGTTTGGTAACAATTCCACAAAGTTCTGCTTCATAAATTTTCATTTACGCTGTAATTTGGGTGCCATAACTCACTATCCAATAGGAAGTTTCAGAGTTTAATCATTAATTTGTCAAGGCCTATTTATGTGCCTTTATGTAATTGTATTTAAAATGTGGTATATGCCACTTTCAATGTAGACATAACTCGATTTTAGAATTTCAGGATACGTTAAAATTTCTAAATAAGATTTGGGGTAGGTACGTAAGAGAATTGCGCTTCGTTCAATATATGTTCAAACAAAACACCACCGTAGGGAACTTTGGAAATTTGGTATAATAAAAATATATAATAGAAATGATTGTCAGGGGGATGAAAAAATCGTCTCAGTTGAAAATACTCAAAGATTTAAGGTACTCCTAGGTATAATAAAAATATGTAATAGAAATGATTGTCAGTGGGATGAAAAAATGCTTAGACTAGGAATCTTTCTAAAAACTATTCCATTAAAAATATTTTTAGAATTGAAGGAAATGACAGAATATTGTGAGCAACATGTTCTCCAGGGCGTTTCCCCTCTAGGTGGTCACATAGAGTAGGAAGTGATAGTACTCACTTAGACGAACAAAAAATTGTGTGGCATGGGGGTCCACATCAACCATTTGGGTGATACAGGGTGGTTAAGAAAGTATGCTAGTCATTCGCAAAACGCCCTATATATTTAAAAGTACAGAGCGCCAAGAGCAGAACTTCTTGATAGCCTGTCTAGCGACTGCACAATTAGTTAACTTTGAGAATAGATTATGAGCTAATAACGCGCTACAGGTGGGATATAAAGTGTAATAGATCAGATTTAAGAGGAGAGTCCACAGTTTACAGATTTTAGAAAAAAAAAAGTTATGTTAATCACCTTTTTGTAAAAAAAAGATGTCAAAGTCGAAAAACATGGTAAGAAAATTCGAAATCCTTACTTTAGACCAGGGGCCCGATTCTGTAACACGGAGAGTTGGGAAGTTTGGGAGATGGGAATTTTCATTTTCCACGCGATTAAAACTCACTCTCTATCCATTCGCCATTCTCTAACATACTTGGGAAGTTAGAGAAAACGTGGAATATTGAAGGATGGCTGACTCTGTGTGGGAGAGTATCAAATATAGGTGACCAATTGCTTGGACAGGGCTTTTGCGTATGGGGGGTCATACCACCCCTCATAGGAGGGCGCAGTTTGTTTTTGGTCGTTTTAACGTCATAAGTGACTTTACCGCCGAAAGACGAATATCTTGTACTCGGGTCATATACATCCGAGTTCCTATATATTGCATATATTTCCTACGTTCTTTATGTCACATCACTGTGTTGTGAATATTTTTATCATGAACAGTGAATTTCCACGACTTACTAATGATGAGTTGAATATATGTCCATTTTAGTACAAAAAAAAGCTGCCATTTTTTCATCTTATGAAGGAGTGACTCACTTCTTTTGCAGTTATTTCCAAAATCATTTATCGGACTCAAAAACTAATTGCATACAAAATCATATTCATGATTTGCAGGGGAAAGACACTTCAAGCTTAAAGAGAACGTTTGACTTGAGCGAAAGCTGTATTCTCATTTTACAGCAAATTGGAAAGAGCTTAATAAAATGCAGAATCTCTTCGTAATTTTGTTAAAATACTCACAATTACTTAAATAAGCCAAAGTCGATATTGCCCTAAACATACAATCCCGCTCTTAATTTGTTTTGCCCAGATATGTAAGGAATTTGCTAATCATTATCGTTGGGTTCAGTCACAGTTATACTGTTACACTGCTGAGAATTAAAACAAACTACAAATATTGGAAATATTTTGGTCACGTATCTAAAAATTCTCTAGCGTAGCTACCATTTTAGGGGGGTATCCTTGTAGACAAAGTCGCCCAAAGTAGCGATTTGCTAGAATTTTAGCAACAATAGCACGATGTCTACAAAATCATCTGATTTCGAGTTTCGAAGTGTATGTTGCGTATTCCAGGCTCTTCATGATAATGATAAAATGATTTAAAATATATTAGATAGATTAGCTTTCTTCTTATCTCTATTTCGAAGTTAAGGTACAATAAATTTAATTAATTAAAATATTTTTAACTGTTAAAGTTTTTATTTTAAACAGGTCTTTAGAGTCAATTTTCATGTCGATTTAACAAGTTCAAACCGTTCAGTTTAAAATTATTATCAACACCTAAAATTTCACAATTTTGACATTTCTGTACGTTAATAAACTTCCGATTCAGCGAAAAGCGCCAATAAATGCCTAAGGATAGGCAATGTTAGAATTTTACTAAGCTTTTCTAGCCATATTTACTGCATTCATGTGCTTAAGGGGGTTAACCACAGAAAAAGCTCAAGATTTCTATTCTCAAAGGCTCAGTAGAACATAAGCGCACAAAAATATGCAATTTGAAAACTGAAACAAACCACACGCATGTAGCATTGCTGTGATATTCGTGTACATTGTACTCCAAAGCATTTTGCTGCGGACATTTGCTGCAGAGCAGTAGGATTGCATAAGCATGGCGAGATTCTAGTTCTAGAGTTGTCTGACGAATTTTTCATAAAATTGTTTTGGAGGTTATTTTTGGCGTGAGAAGCAGCCAAGGGACGAACGAAAGGTGTGCACTTTGCGGTGCTGGTCAGACATTTTTCCTTATATAATTGGTCTGGGATCATTTTTTGCTTGGATAAATTTTATTTTACTGAAGCCGGTCCGTCCGATAATTCTGAATTGTAGTGATATAATTTTAGCAATATTCACACTTTGTCAGTTTTTTTTTCATTTTATTAACTAGATAACAAAAAAACTACATTAGACGTGAGCTATGTCTGGTAGAATTTCTATTTCTAATTCAATTTCAGTATACAATTTTATCTCTATTTAATTCCTAAATTTTTTTCGCATAAAATTTTGCATGTTTCAAGGAACGTTATTCAACAAGATAAGCACAGTCGGAGTTAATGTAACTGGAAAATTCTGAGGGTGACACATTATGCTTGTGTAAGCTTAGCAATAATGTAAACATTTAAGAATGTACACAGATTTGTCTTATGTCCACATCTAAAGTAATGCTAGAATTTGAAACAAGTAGTATGAAAAACTGTTGATTATATAATTTCGGAAAGAAAAAAGAAATAAATATTAAAAATAAAGCAGTGGTAATACTTAAAAGATTTAAATAAATGAAAAACATGTTGTTACAGGAGTGGCCTTCTTCTTTTATTTAACATTTTACTTCACTGTTTACTTTTATAACATTTACAAACAATTATCGAATCAACTCTTCACAGTTATCACTTGTACTGTACTTCTAATGGCCAGTTTCACAGTCTGAGTTTAAACCAAATATTTAGTTTAAACCCGACGAATGAGTTTCACAGTTTGGTTTAAACTATGCACTTTGACGTCACGAACTACTTCTGGTAGATCATTGATGAATAGGCTAAATAGCAATGGGCCCAGAATTGAGCCTTGTGGTACGCCGAATAATAAAGTGAGTGAGTTTGAGATATTGTTATTTACCTTAATGCGTTGGTGACGACCGACGTGACAAAAAATGTTTAATGAGAGTAAGAGCTAACATACTGAATTTAAAAACAGCAAGCAATTTATGTAGAAGGATGTTATGATCAACACTATCAAATACCTTAGTGAAATATAGCACTACTCTGGTACTAAAATTGTTTTGATTCAGGGCCAATGTAATGTCAGTGGATACCCTTAATACCGCAGTCTCACAACTTTGAAAGAGTCTAAGCTCTGATTGCCAACGTGTAAGCAGCTTATTATCCTCAAGGTACTCAAGCATCTGGTGATACATTGACTTTTCTAACCCCTTAGAAGAGAAACATAAAATGCTTATAGGGCGAAAGTCGATAGGGCACTCGGTACATCTTTTCTTCGGTATTGGGAGCACTATCGCACATTTCCAGTCTGAAGGTAATGTTGATATCGTTAAGCATGAATTGATCACATGAAAAATGTATCTACTACACAAAATGGAAGCAATAACCTGATAAATCGTGGAGACAAACCATCGGGTCCATGGCATCAGATTTAATCGAGTTAATGGAAATTGACAGTTCATTGAGGTCACAGAACGACAGGAGAATGCATTATGATTGGCCAAAGGTGAGACCTCGTCCAATTAACCTCCATGAGGAACTTCGAGCAATCCAGAGTTGATTTTCCATTGAAATTTGGTTAAGTGATGTAAAACATGCATTAAGTTCATTACGGTCGAATCCACAATCGACTTCATCTTTCCCATACACACCAGCCCGTCGTAAGTTGCGTCATAAAACTTTGAGTTGTAGATGGCAGTTCAATTTAGAACTAAAATACTGGCGCTTAGCGCGACGAATGGCTGCAGTTACTTTATTGGGTGCTGTTTGGTATAATATCCGGGCACCAGAGATGTTAGATCGTTTGTGACGACGGTATAAGAACTCACGTTCAGCAAGTAGCGACAGAACTCGAGATGAAAACCACAGATAGCCATTAGCTGTTATACATTTATATCTAACGTGGACATATTTATCGTATAAGTAAGTACTTAACGATGATAATCTTTCAACTTGGCAGTTAACAGAAGAAGAATTATTGATTTACTCCCATGGCAATCGTACGCATTCCTCAAACAAAGCATTTACATTAATATGATTAAAGTCACGGTATGAATAAAAGGTGGGGATACGTACAGACTCAACAGACATATCATAAGAAAGATAAAGTAAGTCATGATCCAAGATACTAGGAGGGCTAAATTTTTTTGCCACGTCATTACCTAAGTTTATGCTTTTTCTCTAACTATGTGCAATTTTGATCATGATAATATGCACAGATTTCACGAAAATTTGTACTAACTTTTCGTGTCTATGAAAATGTCAGTGGTTACCCCTATTAAGAAAAAATGTAGTAAATGCAAATGAGTTTAATTTTGATAAGAATTTAATTTAAAAACAAAGTTAAGAAGATGAGCAAATTTCATGGTTCATTGGAAAGCTCTAATAAATTTTGAAATATTATCATAGGGTGTACCTTTCAGGATTTAAAGGGTAATTCTAAAAGATAAAGAAAATATATTTAACCCTTTTTCACCTTCTAAACCGCCTTACCTCGCCAACAATTTTTTAACTTGTCTAACCGAAACTTATCTGGCTGTCAACTATGTACATGCAGAACACCCTGTATAATAAATAAATACAAATAATATTTATTTGAATAAAACAAAAATCATCCTCGTTATAAATAATTTCAAAATATATTCAATGTTTAATGAATAATTCTGTCACATTCAAAAGGTAATCGCTCAAACACATAAAGTAAACTAGAATCAGAGTTTCGTTGCGCATTTCCAGCACAGGAATCCACAATTTATCTTTCGCTAGAGTGAAAGATAAATAAAACTCTGAAACTTTTACAAACCTTTGAAAATTTACTGGCTATATACATATATGCATAGGTCTATAGGTATTCCCTGTATAGCGATTGTAGCTTTATACCTACCTTCATTACATATAAGCTTCATTATTTTGTATTGCCGGATAGACTGCAACTGCTGGAAGAACCTTCTCATCTCAGATGTACAGTTTCCTTCATGTTGTTGTCTAATATCTGCTGAAGTGGAAATTGACATCTCCTCTTGGTTGGAAGGCGATTTTAACTTTGAGGCTCCACTTCTGTAGAAGCATATTTGTGGCACAAGAGCTGTACTTATCCTACCCTACGAAAGAAATTTTGCAAGTACTTTATGTATCTTTAATTGCTTGCACTTTTAGTTTAATTTGTTTTCAAGCTGGGAGGGATAGGTTCCTTTTACTGTTCCTCTCCTTTTACCTATGATGTGACTAGAGTTGATATTCTTCGACGCGATTCCATTACATTTTATGTAAATCTTTTTGCCGTAACGAAAATTCCTAGTAGTCCTGTTACACTAGAAGTGATAAAATTTCGAGAGATAATTCACCTTTCAGTACCTACCCAGGTTTGATAGCGGCAACAGAAAAAGGTTCTTTCAACTTGACATTTTGTTATTTTTAGAATCTACAACAAAACTTCTGATATTCTTGCGTGTCAACAATTTGTTTTTATAGTTATTTCCTCATGATTTTCTTACGGCTTTTAATTTGAAGAAAAATGAACTTTAGCCTGAAATGAGTAATGCATAGCGCCATGTCTTTGACGACAGGTATTTTACTACAACTTTTATAAGGTGCTATTCATGGTGCTATAAAATTATAAGAAAAAAGTAAATTCCTTAAATTGTCGAAAGGAAATTCTGCCTTTTGAAATAAAAGTTTTGATATTGTCGACAGTTCTACATAAATACACAAACAATACAACAACGTCAACACAAAAGCTCTCAACAACAAGAAATCTTAAAGAAAATTTAATTTAACAAATATTTCAGTGCATTAAAACTTCTGGGAGAAAGTTGGCAACTGGAATATTTCAATAGAACAACTTTTAGAGTGCACCTTCCACTTTTCCAAGAACATAAACCAACCAACATCCTATTGAAAATCCTTGAATTCCAGAAACATGATATTTTCGAGATGATTGCTTTCCATCCATTTCTTCCGCACAATAGAAATAATGGCACAAGGTGAATACAAGTGCCAAATTCTTGCAATTCTCCTTAAATTTCAGTAATAGTTTTTTTTTTACTGTAGTTGTTGTTGTTGTTGTTGTTGAAAATGTTTTCTAGTTACTTGGAAAATATTGACAATTCTAGAAGGAAATGAATTTATTAAAAACAACACAAAAATAAAATAAAATTGCAAGTTTTAAACCATTTTTATTTTGCTTACAGGTCGACAGGAAATGTTTTCATAGCAATTGTAACGAGAAGGTAAGTTGTGCATTTTATTTTCTTGGATTTAGATTTTGAAAAACACCTAGGTAAATTATGAGGGGATAAATAAGGTCCTTGTAAGTTACCTAATTGCATTTTCGGATTAAAAATACAAATCTTAATTACGTAGAGGATAAAATTGTTGGGATGAAAATGATTTTAATTATTTTATGAAGAAAAAAGAATGTTCATTGCTTTTGGAGTTTATGTTCGATACATGAGTATTTAGGAACTATTAGAGTAGGAAATTGACTCAGAAATAATGACACACACTTAACCCACTTAACTGTGCATCCAGATTATTTTAGAACCTTTGTTTGTATATTTCCACTGTTAGACTATATAAATGAAAAATCCTCTAACTTCAGCTAATTTGAACCTAGCTTAATTTATATTATTTAGGATCGTTTTTTATTAGAGTAAATTTAGATATGATTCAAATAGTTGAAAGCGAGTTTGTTGTTTAGGATCGAACTGTTTATAATTCGAGGTCTTCGACACTCGTAGACTTATTATTGCCTATGGTGGCTGAAGTCTGCCAAAATATTTTTTGTCATATCGAAAAAAAAAAGCTTTTGCAAAATTTGTTCACCGCTCTCTTTTGCAAAATTACCAGTTTCTTATCAAAAGATGACTTTAAAAACTGAAAAACTGATTTATATCAAGCTATCGTAAGAGACGACTGTAATGAATGGTGAAGCTAGAGGATGGTGACATTTATCTTAACAGAAATGGAAATTGTTCGATTATTTTTATGTGTGAAAAAATTATTTTGTACAAATTTAAAACTTACTGCCGACCATTTAAACATTCCGTGTTGCTGCATAAAATGTGTTTGAAAACTTTTGGTCAGTTAGACATCCATTCGAACTTCGTTTGCTATTCATTAGAGCAAAATGTTTTTGTCTACAATTTTTTATTAAAAACGTATTTTTCAACATTTCCATTTATCCGATTATGTACTAATACCTTTGAAAAATGTTCGGTACGTTAACTCTACATAAAACAGGTTCACTAACTATTCATAATATGTACATAGCTTGTTTTTTTTTTTTACCAAAAATTATTTTAGACGGGTTTGAGTCTCATCGAGATCAACAATTTCTCCTGGTTTATTTTCTAAGTCCAGTTTCTCTACAGTTTATTTTTAAACAGATCGAATTATTTATAGATAATGACAGATTTCACGCATTTCTTCCAAGAGATCAATAAGTTTTGTTATATTTTCAATGATACTTTATACAGTGATGTTTTCCCTAAATCTTATCAACCACTACGCAGTGAAATTATTTTGCAACGAAAATACCAAGTAGAACAAACAAATTTTTAAATTTAAATTTAGCAAGAGCAACTCTTACTCTTGGCCCCAATACTAATTATTAAACCCTAAAACGATAACTCGAGAACGCATTCACTTAGAAAGTTAAAATTTTGTACACGGCCTTTAAAATAAACAAAGTAAAATTGAGTTCGAAAATGCGACATATCGGGCAACTCCTTCGTGGGGTTGCTATCCAAAATTTTCGTTTTGCACTATATATTTGGACAATGCCTGAGATCACGTCGACATGCTGAAATTTGGTACATGGTGTTTTTATAGTAATAGCAAAAAAAATTCAAAAATGGACTAAATCTGGCAATCCCTTATTAGTGATGCCATATAAAATTGAGGTTTTCCACGTATACTGTGAAAACAATCACTTCTAGACATTTTTATTGTACTAAAAACTTTTTTAGGATATGAAATCCTATAAAATTGCTTATAATCATATATTTGTTTTCGACGAACCGTTCTAGAAATATATGCAAAAACCACTTCAGATATAAAATTTGCACAGATTCCAAGAAACAATTTGTTTCATATAGTAGTAACCACGAGGTTTCCATTACCAAATTATATAACTTGAGTTATATAGACTAGCACTCGAAACCTCTTTGTAACCTCTATAAGACCATTATAGAGCTTAATTGGAGGATTATATAAAGGTTACCGTGACTTGACTTAGGTAACGTTATATAACTAAAAGTTTTATAAAGTGTGTAATAAAAATGTTCTGGTTACCTTAATATAACTTCTTATATAACCCTTATATAACCAAGGGTACTCTCAATTAATTTATTTTTGTCATAGCAGTGGTTGCAGTAATGTTTCGGTTATCTTTATAAACTTTGTTTATAATGGTGATGGTAACGTTTCCACATCGCTTGGAATTTTTTCAGACTGATTACTTTTAGTTATTGAAATGTTAGCGAAATTACTGTTCGTTACCTTTATAAGACAATATTATGCAAATATTTATTTATTTTATTTTTTGTATTGCATTTTTATAATCTAAGGGTTTCATATTTTTACATCTTAGAATTACAATTTTTCGGCTTTGAAATTCAGTTGGAATTAAAATTTTGCTGTGAATGTCATCATAGATACTTCTAAAACATACAGACCGCTCTTGAGATAAGCAATATTTAATAATTTTAATTAAATATGACAAAACGTAAAATTTTAACTTAGGAGATATCAATTAATAAAAGTAACATTACATAATTTAGAAGTGTTATATACATAAATTTATGTATTTTCTTACTTCTATTCTATAAATTGAATGACCCTTATAAAACTTCTAGAAATATTATATAAACTAAAGGAACTATACCATGCTTCGAAAATGGTCCTTATATACCCCTTAGTCATAATATGTACCCTTTGGTAATGTTATATATTGTTACAGGATTACTTACACCCAAAGCAATTTCCATAATTCCGCGCGACACCTAGTGGACCCAAATAAACTACGCAAATAAAGGGCAAACCACACGTAGCAGTACGAAGTGCGAGCATTTCTCTGGACTTGTGCCTAGACGTGGAAGCACAATTGTGTTGACACGTCGTAAATGAAACGGTGGATATTGCTAACCGACTAGAAGAATTAAAAACTAATCAAAATAGGAGAATAAATTGTGTTGACATTCCTAAATAGAAAACGAGTATTGCTAACCTCAAGAGTAGAGGCATCCGATTGTTGTGTTCACAAATGTAGAAAAACTAAGATCAGTAAATAATCAGACATTTGGTGTTACGAACAAAATTTGGCAAGTACTGCAAACGAAAGTCATTAAATAATCTGACATTTGTTGGATTAAAAGTTACGAACAAAACTTCGCAAATACTAAAAACAAAACTCAATAAATTATTTGAAAGTTACTGAATTAAAATAAGGAAAAAAAAGCTTGGCAAATACCATAGATAAAAAGTCAATAAATAATCTGACGCCAATTTAATTGAAACGACCAATAAAAATTCAGCAGGTATTAGAACAAATATCAATTAACAATTTGACAATGAACTTTAAACCGAAATGTCAAAGAAAGATTTATCAGAAGCGTAAGAATAGATAAGAATTAATTTGAGAAAAGAAATGTAACAAATTAAAAACAGATGGCACCACATGGAAAAATTAGGTGTAGAATAGCGCCACTGGGCACAAAATTGTAAGTAAGAGAAAAAAACAGAAAAAAAGTTTGGTAGAAGCCGCCATACTGTAAGTGTGTATAACAGAAAACTTTTGTGAGCAGCACTCAAAAATCCAGAAAACAAAAGAAAATTGTAAGAGTCTTGAAAGGAGAAGTTTTAAATAAAAAAAAATAAATAAAAATAATAACAAAGCGACAAACAAAAACGATGGAATTTTCTTTGGAGAGGTAGCGAGTTGCATTGCGAGGCAAAGGAGAAAATTTTCCACTCCCAGTTACCGGAGTCCCTGGTCGGCGCTGCTGAACTCGAAACAGGTAAAATCTTGTAGCCTGTATCTGTCGGCCAAAGCTTAAATAACACCTGCATAAATTACGCTGGAATCGCTCGGCCAGCCCAATAACCAGAGGAGACATAGTGCGGAATTTCGTGTCAAGTTCTCCTCATTCCCCGAATTTATACACCGGCTGACACAAAACCTACTAAATTACTGTAACAATTTGTTATGGTACCTAAAAACAGGCATTATTACTCTTATATTCCTTCCGGTTATATTGTGATACCTTTAACAAAATTACAAACTGAAGAGACAGGTCAAATAAGACTTAGTTTATGTATTGACTCAACAGCTTGGGAAAATAACGGCATATGGAAAGAGCCAAATACGAAAAAAATTAGTTGCTCAATAAATTATTGAACGATGTGCACTCTGAGAACTCCGGCACCCTATTCTCGGCACATTATCAGAGTCATTTGCCACGCGATTATCATCCCACTTCTCTCTGCCAGGAATTCTATAGTTAAGAAAGCTTTCTCAAAGTCTAGTTTCGGGATAATGAATTCCGTACTTCTCGTATACGGTACCCCGAATTCATTTTCAGTATTCTACTGCACCCAAGGTCTGATGTTATTCAGCAGCCCGACTGTCTACTCGAGTTAAACCATTCCGTCAAATACAGGAAACGTACCGCCTACCGAACTACTGTAGTGTGTTCCAAGCGGAGGCTCTGTCTAATTGCAAAGCAGTAACTCAGATGGTTACAAATAATGAGAACCCTAGCGATCGAGTTATCAGCATTTGTATTGACAGCCAAGCTGCAATCAAAGCTCTGGACTCGAGCAGCGCACTATAGACCGTGTCTATGGCAATGGTGTGGCACAGAGTTATACTCTGCTGAGGTGCCTAGTCACAGTAAACGAGGCATCTGATGCTCTGCCTAGAAAGGGTTCTGCCACAATATATATCTTACAGCTGAATCCATAGGTCGGCCCCTAGAATCAATGAAGGGGATTCTATACATATGGGCATGTAAGTCGGCAAATCCAAGATGGAGACAATTAACGAAATGCGCGATTACAAGACACCTGTACCCCGAAATATGTCCTAGGAAGACATAAGCTCTGTTAATCAGGAAGTATAATGATGTGTGTAATTTCATTATAGTTTTTACGGGACAGTGCCTCTTTAGAAAACATGCAGAGTGCATGTGAACTACATATAATGACTTCTGCAGAAGCTGTACGGATGAAGAAGAGGTGGAGAGCGTTCTGCATCTGCTGTATGAACGCTCTAACAATGCTAAACGTTGAAAGAATAGGTAGCTACTTTTTCTGTGAACTGGGGAAATTAGCAGACAAAGAGTTGGGGGATCTGGTAAAGCTCATTAGCTCTTGTGGCTAGTTTCAGTGCACCTTCTGGATCTCATGTATATTTTTCTGGTAGCATCCCAAAAAGGTAGTATCACATGCGACCATAGATGGTCTAGGTTAGGTAAGAGGGCTGCTGCTGGTCTGCATAACTTAGATCTCTAGTGGGTATACTGTACCTGCAGACTTCATGGGTTAATATTTCGAGCCACCCTAGATTTATCCTGCTATCCTTAGGAAACTCAGGATATTTCCAAGACTCTTTACCTAGATCCATCCTGCATCTCTCAGAAAACTCAGGATATATCTGAATTGTTTGTTTTACATCTCCCCCAGACTTGAAAAGAAGTAGCTACCCAATAACCTACTTATTTTGTTCATCAGAGTTGGGCATTCGCAAAGCACGTGTTGGGCGGATCCAACTTCCTCCGAATCCTTACAACACCTGCAGAAATCGTTTGCCACTGTACCCAGTATTCTTGCATGGTACCCTATGGCCCAGTGACCCGTAATGACCCCTACTAGATTCCTGGTATTTGTTCTGTTGCCACTAAGAAGTTCCCTTGTCCCTTTACTGTCATATACACGCCACAATTGACTCGCAATATGGCAGGTATCCCTGCTGATTCACCGAAGGCTTGACTTCTGATAGGCGTCTGCCGAAGCTAATAGGATGAAGCAATTCTGTATTAAAATAAGTCTAAGACCCTTTTTTATGATACCCTAGATGAATGCCCGTATGAAATCTCGTATGGTCACCCATTTGAACATTTTTGATTTTTGCAGTGGTTTTTCGTATATATTTCTAGAACGGTTTGTCGGACTGAAAAAATTATTATAACAAATATAATAGGATTTCATATTCTGAAGAAGTTTCTAGTGCAATGAAAATGTCTAGGACTGATCATTTTTACAGTATCCGTAGAAAACCTAAATTTTTATATGGCAACATCGAGAAGAGGTTTGAAATTTTGTATATTATTACCATGAAAAGACTATGTACCAAATTTCAGCTCTATATGTCTATGTCTCATGGCAGTGTCAAAGTATATAGTGGAAAACGAAACTTTTGTATTGCAACCCCACGAAGGAGTTTCCCGATTTTTCTCACTTTCGAACTTATTTTTACTTTTTTTTTAAAGTCCGCGTACAAAATTTCAGCTCACTACAGGCATCCTCGAGTTATCGTGAGCACGGACGGATGTATGGACGGATGGACGGACGGACAGACGGACAGACGGACTAACAGAAGGACAATCCATTTCGTTCTACCATTATTATTTTGGTGCGTTACAAACGGAATGACAAACTTAGTATACCCTATACATTTCATCTAGAGCATAAAATGATGCGGTTCCATTCATTTTTGTTTTTATAATGATCACCGTAGTTACTAAAGGGTCACCACAAAATTTTACAATATTGTATAGTGGGTATATGTATTACCGAAAGCTCCAAAGTTTTATTAAAGTTACCTAAATTACTGAATGTTGTCGAGTCATTATAAGGGTCACCACGGGTACTGCAATAAATACTTACTACTACCAATAAGTTATATAATATGGTGATGAAAACAATTATAATAATAATTACTCTAAGTTACATGAACCGGTAATTGAAACATTTCCATCACCAACTTATAAATCCTTTAGTAACTTACTTCCACGATAACCATTATTAACCTTAAAAAATTCGTAATATTATAAAACTTTTATATAACCACTCAAATTCTTATATAACCGAGTAACCATTATATACCACTTATAAAACTACCTATCACCTTCAGTCTCCAAAAATTGGAATGGGTGACCATACGAAATTTCATACACGCATTCACCTAGGTTATCATAACAATTGGTCTTAGACCAATTCTAGCTTTGTACTTGTTAATTTTAATTATATTCAACCTAAGATCATTAGAAATATTATTCAATTTTTTTTGCTTTTTATTAGATTGTTGATAAATCCTATTGTACCGTAAAAATTTTGAAACGATTAAGTCTTTGGATGTCGTTAATGGAATCATCTTGAACAAGCTTGAACGTTCGGAAAAATCTCTTTGATCCTTACGCTGATTCTAGATTTACAGCCAAGCAGTCAAAATCAAGTAATGCGCCCAACAAACTTTGGAAACTTGTTTTTGCATCTTGTGCTTAAAGTTCAACAATATCTACGAAAAATATTGGAGATATTTCAGGATTTTATTGTATTGATTCCACTTTAATAAGAACTATGAGCATTGATTTACTAGAAATGGTGGAAGCTTTAACAATAATAAAACAAATTAGTATATTCTTCTCAATATCTAATTGAAGTAAACTCTCTGTGTTTATTCCGTGTAATTCTGAAAGCGGACGGGTTCTTTCGCTAAACTGTAGAAAGTATTAAAGAATTTTGTAGTAGAATTAATAAATTTCTCGTTCATCTTATCGATGCATATTGTCAAATTTTTCAGTTCATGAATTTTTTGTATATTCAACAGTTCGGATTTGGAAAGATTATATTCCATTTGATATAAATTTTGAATTAATTTAAGAACAATACTTCCAATTACGGCATTATAATAAATAGACCTTCATATTTCAATTAAAAATGTTCCAATTGATTCGCATTCCAATAGTTCCGTAAGCTGTTAGTTTTGTCCTTTTGAGAACAAGGTATCTCTCAAGTTTGTTCCTTTAAAGTTTCTGGACCTATTTCTCCTACTAACTGTATGTAATTCAGGTGATTTGCTATTATCAATATAAATATAAACATATAAATAAAGTATATAAAATATAAAATATGTGATTAATATATTTTTTTCTGAAAAAAAAAAAATGCACTTACCTTCTGCACTTTTTTCAATATTCGTAGTTGTTTTTATGAAACCTCCTATGTGTCACATTAAGCTATTTTGAGGTTTTGGTATAAACTCAACCGCCGCGCCGGCCATTTTGCTCTTTATTCATGAAAAAAGATTCCTTTGTGAAAAACTATTTTTGTTGATACTTATAAAGCAGAAAACGAAAGGTCCTATGGGCTATTTCAATACTTATAGTTGACAAGAATCATCAGCTTTTTGTCTCTCCTATAAAATTATACTTTTTCATAAAAACACCGACGATATTTAGTTTCATTTATTACAAAAGACTTTTGATATAATAACTAAACTAGACAAAAGAGTTATGATTTAGAATTTGGAAATAGTTACAACTTTGACAAATAATCGCGATGGTAACTAAATTAAATTTTCAAAAACTTTCAAATTATTTAAAATATTTTGGCAACGTCAACATTTCATTTGACTTATTGTTGCAAACTCCACACATAGTAATTAATAAGAGCTTGTATCATTCACAATAAAATTAGAGCTAATTTTCATTTGTGCATAAATTTGCAAACAATTTTTTTAAAAGTAAATTTATTTTTAATATCCGGTTCACACGAACTATAAGATTTATACTAACTAAACAGTTTGTGCAAACCGGTACGAAAACACACCTGAATCTATGTCTTGATTTAAATCCTAGAAACTCAAGTTCTATTTCTTCATCGGTTTTAATAATTCTTCCAGCTTCTTTTCATCTTCTATTTAAGGAGCTATTGTTCTTCTTGGGTTTCAGTTTTAACATCTTCCAAACTACGGACGCACCGCAATGAGTAATTCTTGGAATATCTTAGTCTTCAGAAGTCTGTTTCAATATAATTAAACAACCTTTTATTTCTGAAGTGGTCTTTTTAAGGGTATCTCCCAATTATTTCTCAAAAGCTATTCCAAATAAAATACATATTTCGTTTTTGAACTCCTAACACACTTGCCCTACTTGACCTTATCATAATTTCGTATTTTTTTCATTTTCCATATTTGCAATCGGCAACATAGCCAGCATTTTCAACAACAACTTCTCTAATCGCTAAAAGAGCGTTGCTAATTATATCGTTAATCTCACTCGAATCTGCTTGCCATGTATCCTTTAGTTTAACGACCCCAGCTCTCGTAGCGGTTCAAGAACATTATTCTATGAGGATGTTTCAATTTCGTTAGCAACGTAATTAAATTTTTTTGATGCTTAAATCTGAGATTCTTGTTGGTTTTTTTTTTGTTTGTTTTTAATTCCTTCACCTGAGTCGCAATATAGTGATGGTGCACCCTTGCACTTATCTACGGTTGAGAATTCTCCCTCAAGCAAATTCTAATGAGAAGCCATTAACAGGCTCATTAAGTTGAATTATGCACTTTAGTTGCTTCCAAAGTATGACAGCCCCAATAGTGGAGGTAGACATTTCTCTAGACACAAAGTCGACACATGATGATCCTCCCGTGTCCTGATGGTGGACCTGTGTTTTGAAAATTCTCGTTTTGTTTCCTGTGCGCCCCCACGCTAATGGGAATTCAATTTACCAAAAGGGCTCTGGTGTTCATTCATAAAGGTTAGTGAATTTTGAAGTTCAGACGCGAGCGTAATTATTTTGAAATGATAACCCCCTCCAGAGGTTTTTAAAGCGTGAATTGTTGAAGTTTCTTTTTTTTTAAAAAAAAAAAGGTTTTCGCTGTGGAATAATTATTGCAATGCAGTTGATGAAATTAAGGATTTTTTTTTTTTGCAAAGAATTAAACATTTACAATTTAAGTAGATACTTATCCGTAATGTAGAAAGTGTAGAGCTTTTTGCGAAGGACATGAAGATTTTCTAAATTTAATATTTTGATTTTTAATATGAATAATAATAATTAATGGTAAATTAGACAATAAATACCATACATTTCAAAATAACTAAATTTGCTATAATAAAATGAGTAAATCTGCTTTCACAACGCAGCTGGGATAGTAGCCCTGAATATTCCCTAGATGCTCGCTCTCTGGTAGCAGAAATGATAATTTGTTACTTGCAGGAAGAAATAAATTTAGTTAAATAATATAATAGCAATTATATATAAATATATAAAATCGGCCTAGACTCCTAGTTGACTCTCGCCACCTACATATGTATGGTACCCAGTATTCCTTTCCTTTTACTCCTTCCTGGACTGGGGCGCAGTAGATCTGTCCGTTAAACTATTTCATGAGTCGTTAACATTATTTATGCGCATTAATACAAATTATATTTGACAAAATAAGAAAAATTAAGAGAGTGCATTTTGGGATATTCCGGGTTAAAGAATATTTTATTTGAATTATCTTTATTTATTTTTATTTTTCTAAAAATAATATTTTATATTTTTACCTGAAAACATTTTGCTTTAGAAACAGCTATAGACCATAGCGCTTTATTGTCTTATCGGAAAACTTGACATAATTTACGCAATAAAGCCAAAGTAAGTTTATTACGCTGGTGCCCCCTAATTGAGCTTTTATAATAAATCATTTTTGTTTGATCTTTTTGATGAATAACATTTTCTTGTTTCCTAACATATGATAATGAGAAACAAAGTTCTATAGCTTTTTTTATATAATTCTGTAGACCGAAACCTGACAAATTTTAAGAATTTCAAAGTATTCTAATTCAAATAGAATGTCTTGCAGGAAAAAAATAATAATTAAGTCTTTTCTCATAATTACTTAACTTTCAGTAAAAGAAGAATGAAATTGATGATGGATCGGTAGAAATTAAAATCGATATCTTATGAAATGAAAGAAAAAAAAAAATTCACATCCAATAAGAGTTTTTTTTTAAATCAATAAGTTAGGAGATAAAAAAAGAGAAAGTTTAGTCCAAATAAAGAACACAAAAGAAAAGTTAAAGTAAATGAGTTATCGTAAAGTAAACTTTTTAAAGTTTTCACAGGAAAATAAAAATTAATCAATTTATAATATTCATTGAAGGCTATTTTAGTCTTGAAATTGCCTACAGGGGTCGTTGAGCCCAGAATTAGAGTGGTGGTGCTAAAAAGTCAGATATTGGGTTACGGTTGGTTAGTTTGGCCGAAAATTGATTTTTCATGAGTTGATGTACTCCACGAAAACAGTGTTATAATTTTCTGCTATGTATATCACATTTAGCATATATTTTTTTTTTAGATTTCCAAAAAATACAACAACGAAATGGGTGATCCTTCGAGATACAATACAATTATGTATCTATTCCACGGGTTCCCAACCTATGGGTCGCGAGCCCGAATGGGGTCGCAACGGGTTTCCTGTGGGGTCGCCAACTTATACAGTTAACTTAATACATACACTAAATGCAATATCAGACATGTCCGTAGACGTTAAAGAACAGATTTTAAATAAAATCAAGGTTTCACAATTGGTTTCTTTTCATGTTGATGAGTCAACAGATGAAATCTCGTGTGCTCAGTTGCTTGTCTTAGTGAAATATATTCATTCAGATGATATCAAAGAAGAGATTTTGTAGTGGATTGGAAACTACTACAAAAAGCGAAGATATGGTAGAGAAGATAAATCCGTCAAAATCGGGCTTTCAGAAAAAAGTAAAAGAACTTCCCCAACAAGACAAATCCACTGGATGATTCACCTGTATTCCCTTTCCAGTAAGACTCTTCCAACTCATCTACAAGAGGTACTTGATTGGCTAATAAAAATCGTAAATTACATCAAATTTGGATCTTTTAACAACTGTCTGTTTAAAGAACCTTGCAAAGACGTGACCTCTGTCGATGTTCTTCTTTTCTACACTGCAGTATTCTGATTGTCGAATGGAAATGTTGTGAATCGTATTTTTGAATTGAAACATAAAATCAAGTCGTTCCTGGAAGTGCAAGGGAAATATGGCCTCTTTGTATACTTTAACGACAAAGCATAACGTGAAATTTCAGGGAAAGGAAACGAATATTATCGCATTTCATGATAATTTCGGGTATTTTTATCCAAACTTCAAAACTGGCGAAGCAAAATAAGTCTTGGCTGTATTGACATATTTGAGCAACTCTGTGGTAGATGAAACTGAAGGTGAAATTAATGAAACTTTGAAGGAGGAGATTACTGGGCATTTCGAATCCCTTTGAAACAAGCCTCAGCGTTATTTCCCTGAGCTGAAAGAAGAAGAAACTACAATGACACGATATCCATTCTCTGCATTCCTAGATGTAACCAGCATCCCTGATTAATTACAAGATGAATTCTTGGATTTGCGGAATGATGGAAATGATTCCTCGGCACGTAGCATGTTTAATGAAAAATTGCTCATTCATACCCAAATGTGATAATGCTTACCTATATATCTACTTTTAGTTCCATTTGTGTTTACATATCTCTGCGAGAGTGGATTTTCAACTCTTATTCATTTAAAAACAAAGGAAATAAATAAATTAAATGTTGAAAATGACATGAAGTTGGCGTTAACGAAAACTTAACCGCGAATTTTGAAGCTCATTAATAACAAGAAATTTTAACCTTCGCATTAATTAATTCTTAAACATAATGTAAAATAAAATTATACAAAAACAAACTATTTTTCTTGTTGTTTTTAGGGTTCCGTACCCAAAGGGTAAGATCGGATAGCCTATTGCTAACCCACCGATGTCAGTCCGTCTGTCTAAAACAAAATTAAAAATTAAACGGGGCCCCACACAAGGAACGTGGTTTTTGGCGCATACATAGTGTTAAATTTTATACGATGGTACGGAATCCTTCGTGCGCGAGTCCGACTCTCACTTGGCCGATTTTCTAAATTAGCTTCTTAAAAATGCTTTTATAAAAAGTGGTCGCCACCCGGAAAAAGTTAGAAACCTATGATCTATTCATTTTGTGTATGTTATTTACCATGTTGCCAAGCTTCACATTGAAGTTATTATTTTTTTATTTATTTTTTATTATTTGAAATTCTTTCAAAACTGTCCACCACCCTCCACGATTTATATGGACACTTTATTTACAAGAATCGCTTTTGGGGCTGAGTATATAATCTACTCAAATGTCCTTAATTTACCCATGGACAACACCTGGCCTATTATTGTTGCACTCATCTATTGCACATACTATTGAATTAAATCTTTTTTAATAGTTCCAGTGCGTTAAGTAAGTTTAACCTAAATTTTACCTGACTATACTTCGACGATTTTCAAGTGTATACAATTCTCATAAGGACAAAGTGCACTTTGGGGTGAGAATGATCAGGGATCAATCTTACCCCATGTATTAGTGATGGTACATATGTGACTTTTAAGAGATTTCTTAGCCTCTTAAATTTAGCAAGTAAGGAAGTTTAGCAGAATTAGTATTCTACATAAATTGTTTTGGAGAAACTTTCATTTTAAGATGATAAGAGACTTTGTAGAATCTGAACACTCCCTTTTCAGTTAGTCCAGCTGTTAAAGACAATTCACTTTCTTAGAAGGAAGAAGAAGAAGAAATTTGTGGTGAGGCGATGATGGCAATAGGCCCAACCCACACGTAGCTAGCAAAAAGCATGCGCGCTTTGCTACACTTGTGCCCAGACATGGCATCACAAAAATGTTGCTACACTGTAGCTGCGTATAGGATTATCGAGGTTAATTGTGTCCGTCTTTTATCAAGTCACAATTATTTTATAATAAATTCACAACACCTAATGTTAATTGAATTATTATTGTATCATCTAAATCGCAAGAAAAGAATTCCACAGCCAAAACGATTTTCGTATAAACTTGCTTGCATTGCAGTAACTAATGTTTCCAAAACTATAAAGTGACGATACCACGGTCAAGTAATAATGGAGATTATTGTAAGTCTGTGTCATTTCAATCAGTTTCAAGGCAAGAAATTTTGAAATTCTTTATGAATACAGCCTCAAAAATAGCAAACGGATCCAAATCGTCCCTCATATTCCTCAGAACTATACTCTATGAACAGCTCAAATTGTATAATTATTTTATATTTCACAAACTTGTATATTATTTATGTAATATATAGGCATTAGGTATTATATAAATATGTACACACTTTACAGCATTTTTATCAAAAATGTCGGTATTTGAAACAAAACAATTTCTGCGACTATCACGATAAGAGATTTAAGCGTACCTCAGTGAGGAACTCTTATGTTAGGAAGTGTTTGACAGCTATTTTGGTTTACTAGAATACCAAATCTCTTTAAAAAAAAACTCCACAAAAGTTAAGAGATCAGCTGACGTCTGACATCTCTTAAGTCTTTACGCAGAATACAAATTTGTGCCCACGGGCTTGATAGCCCAGTTAAGAAGATAAGAGCTCTTATCTCTTATGTATAATCATGGGGTTAATTTCATAGTAGTAGTTAATAGTATGATTGTGTTTGGCGTTATGTTCTTTTATGGAAAAATGTAGACAGTTCATAAAAAAGAGCTCGGTTCATGAGGGTACAAGCTCGGATGAAAATGGAAAAAAAACTACTGATGAAATTAAGTCTGGAAGAGTTGCCTCCATATTAATTCAGCATCACCACCCGTTGGTTAAGATTTAAAAAATTTTGGATATCAAACAGAATTATAATTGATGAGTCAAAGAAAATCCCTGGAAATGCTTACCAAACTAACACCCTTTTACGCACAATGGTCGAGGTTACGTTTTTCTGTCTAGCATTGACCAATAAAGAGACGCACGTTACGAAACAACGACGTTCCGAAGTTATCTATGTTACGGAAATGGGGCAACGCAGTATGGATAATATGTGGGCATAATGTCTAAACTGTTACTATGTATAGTAACAGTGAGAGTTTTAATTTCTAAACAAGAACGTAAGAGCTTGGTCGCAGTTACGTAAATGTGTCGATGTCTGGGCCGTTTGACAAAACATACAAAGTAGAAACGATTACGTTTTGGTGACTAAAAGCTCTACTTATATAATATGTGAACTTCTACGTTAATATATGTAAGGGATATATATAGGTATTTGAGATAATGTTAAGTATGGGTATTTGTTTTATTCGTATATCTTTGTTAAATTATATTACGAAGTCTCTATGTATGAAAACATATTTGAAATACTTTTAAAATACATGTCATTATATCTATAATATAATAAAATCTAGTTTTTGTTTCTTATCTAGGTGAAAATTTACAAACGAAATTAAATTTTCTGCAAAATTACTTACGAAACTTCGAAATAACTGAAGCGCCTCCAAAATCTTTAATAATTCAAATATTTTATAAAAAAATTTCAAAATTCAGAAAGGAAATTTTTAAAAAAACTATCAATAATCAATTTCCAAATAGTGATAGATTTAAGTGGTATGTATTTTTTAAGACATAGAGAGGTATTTGTATCTAAAAACACTTAAGAAGTTTTCCAAAATCTCATACAGCCATTTTGTTGCACAAATATTCCAAAGAAGGCAATTGCATCGAATTTGTGCCCATTAAGGCTAACAAATAGGCATTGTATCCAATTTATACCTTGAAAATATATCCGCCAGGTAAAGTTTCTATTTGGTGGCTATATATAATTCTACTTTGTGTCGTCAGATTTGGCAACAAAGTCAACATTTCTAGTCAGTGCCTAGATATGTTTCGATATACGAACTATTACCACTGTGTGCCGTCAGATGTGCCGGCAAAGTAATAGTTCCTATTGAGTGCCTATAAATTCGGCTGTCATCACGTGTGCTAAGAGTGTTTACAGCAGCTCTAATATTATTATTCCGTTAGCTTATCTGGCAAGTGTTATTGTAATTTTCATGGCACCAAGAAATGTAGAAGTGGACTGTATATTATAACCTTGTTTATTAAATGAAGTTGCTTTCTTTTACAAATTAGTCTTTTAATAAGCCGATTGTATGAACTAGCGGCCTAAATACAAGATAGCTATGGTAATTTATTGTTATTAGTTTACATTTTATTTCTTTTGTCTTGTATAATTTCAGCAAATTTAGTTTGTTTTTCACATTTCTATATACTAAAGTGATCTGACAATTCTATCACTCTTTTTGCACACTCAGCTAAAAGTGTGTTTCCCTGACGTAGTAGCTTTTTCAAATGCCCTAAATAATACTGTGTTACAAAAAAGATAAACTCGATATACTTTTGACGAGACATAGTATAGGTTGTAGGTCTAGCGGAATTAAAAGTAGTGGCATACTAGAAATTTCTCATACACCCTCAAAATCTCATTTTAGACCAAAAAAACCATTATTTGGTAGGTCCATGTATATAATAATTTATAACTTCGCCATTTTTTTTTCGATGTCAAATTTTTTTGTGGGATTTGAAAGAATACAGATAGACCTTTCTAACCATATGTTCGTTATTTCGTTGCGTTGAAAAGTCTCGAAGTTACAGTCGAAAACATTTCGAAATTTACGAGTTTTGACACATTTTTTCGACTTTGACAACAATTTGATGGCTTCTTTTACTCTACAATATTTTTTTTCTGTTCATATCACTAATAGCGAATTCGATTCCGCGTCTAATGAGCATTTGCTAACTAAAATTGGTTGAAATTTGACTGAGTTATCGAATTTTTGCTCATTAAGCAGCTATATTTACGTATAATATTGAATTACAGAGAAAGTTGAAGAAGCACTGGGATTTAACCGCAAAAACTGTGGAAACGTAAAGAAATGCAAGAAATAACAACAACTAAAGCAACACTAACAAATACAACCACTACAACAACACTACATTAAAAATGTTCTAAATTCCACTCCTTTCCAAAATTTTAAGCCGTTAAGAGATATTATAGCACGATGAATTTCAGTAGGTTTGTTGCATTTTTTTAATAGATATGAAATTTCCTTAATATGGTTTGCAGACCACTTGGAAGCAAATGTGTATTTCCCACTTGTCCAAATCAATAAAAACTTCTTCATTATTCCCAAATCCAGTAAATGTAAAATCGTCGTTCTAATGGGGTTCGCTATATATGATGGTCTTCCTCAGTGTGATTTCTAAAGCCTATGTCAGTTCTGTTTGGACAGTCACTTCTTTGAAAGCTCATCTTAAAATTTTCATATTCTCCAATTATAGTACATTTGTTACAGCCGTGATATGCGTTAAAGTTAACTACACCTAAAAAATTATTAAAATTATGCATATAACAAATTGGTAATGATAACTGTAAAAACCTTTAACAAATGCTCTTGCCGGAGAGTCACAAACAAAGCATTTAATTTTCAAAGCTATTCGCCTTCCATGAATAAATAGCCCGTCTTTCAATATGGAAGACATTTCTTCAACAAATGGTTTTAAATGGACGTTTTCATACCCTAGATGAAATCTATAGGGGTATACTAAGTTTGTCATTCCGTTTGTAACACCTCGAAATAATGATGGTAGCGCAAAATGAATTGGACACCCACGCATAATATTAAAAGTTATTTTGATTTTTGCATGTCCGTCCGTCCGTC
Organism: Dioctria linearis; assembly: GCA_963930735.1. NCBI lineage: Eukaryota > Metazoa > Arthropoda > Insecta > Diptera > Asilidae > Dioctria > Dioctria linearis. The sequence continues at coordinate 47,825,200 of OZ005742.1, read as the reverse complement.
CGTCTGTCTGTCTGTCTGTCTGTCTGTGCGCACGATAACTCGAGAACGCGTTCATCTAGAAAGCTGAAATTTTGTACACGAACATTAAAAAAAAAGCAAAATTAAGTTCGAAAAAGAGACAAATCGGGCAACTCCTTCGTGGGGTTGCCATACAAAAATTTCGTTTTGCTTGATATATTTGGACACTACCTGAGAACACGTCGACATAGAAAGCTGAAATTTGGTACACTGTGTTTTCATACTAATAGCAAATAAAATTTCCAAAATGGGCTAAATCGGGCAACCCCTTCTTGGTGTTGCCATATAATAATTTTGATTTTTACATATACTTTGAAAACGATCAGTCCTAGACATTTTTATTGTACTAAAAGATTCTTCAGAATAAGAAATCCTATAAAATTGGTAATAATAATTTTTTCTATCCGATGAGCCGTTCTAGAAATATAAGTGAGAAACCAATGCAAAAAATCAAAATTGCTCAAATGGGTGACCATACGAAATTTCATACGTGCATTCATCTAGAGTATCGAATTGGTCTTAGACCAATTCTAGCTTTTTCACTTGTTTATTATTGATTAAGGTTATTTTATCGGCCATTATACTTACTTTGCGAATGACAGTACAAGACACGCACATGTAAAAAATTAATATTGTAACTAAGCAGACATTATTCCTTTATTTACACATTTCTTATTGAGAAACTTTTCTGGGCACATTTACGTTTTCGTGACCTACATACTATGACTCTACGAAGAGTACCCTTAAAGAAACAACACAAGGAAACATTTAGGTAACTATTCCAAAATGGGAAGTAACAATGAAGCAAAGGTACCCGTGTAGGCACTGTTACTATAGTATAGGGAACTTTTACAGGCTCGTTTACGTATTCATAGCTTGTGTTGTGCCCATTGTTACCATATGGCAAAGACGACAGAACATTTTCGAATCAACGATGCTATGGGACGTCATGGGGTTAAAAATAGAAATTCAACATTAAGGCACAAAATGTTAGTTGGGTATCTAAGCGTTGAATATAGCTGCATTTTATCTATTTTCGATATAAGGATATCCACTTATCTTGAATCTATTGAAGGAATTGCTAAAACAAATTATTTGTGATAAGTCATCAACATCAATCGTTTGTATTGAATTTGACCCATCGGACTCGTTGTCCAACAACATTTCTGAACCTTTTTTTAACAATTTTTAGTCTCAAAAAAGCTGGTTTACATAAGAGAATTTTACACACTTAAGGGCACTTTATCAGAGTTATACAACCACCTTCATGAAATATTTTATTAGTCTGGATGTATCCTATCAACATGTAATAGGTGTAACATCTTATATGAGACAACCCACAATTGAGTGTCGAAGGAAGGTAGCATGGTATCTTTCTTGACTCATTGCACTTGGGAGTGCGCTATTTGTTAAACGTTCAATAAAATAGGATGCCATTTTCACTATCCATAGGAGAATACAGCGATTGAAGAAATTTTCATATTATTTTTAACTTATCTGTTATTGCACATAATAGGCCCAAGGTATAGGATATTCATAATAACTCATTATTTAAACAAAAGATAAATAAACAAAGCACTTAGGTAAGGGTTACCTTACCCTAAGCTCAATTCTTTCCCAAATATATGCACAAATATAAAAAGGGTATCAGCTGAAAAAACCCGTTATGTATGAGTTATATAGGCAAAATCATAACTGTCTTTCCCAATCGCTTCAATGTCAAAATCAACCCCTTTCCATGGATCGCAAACAAATCTAAGCTCATTAGGAAAAATAATTATGTTGAAGTCATTTTGAAGGTTTCTCCTGTTTATCCGTGGACCGAAGTGATGATGGATTGCCGAGATGTTCGTCCACAATGAACGTATCATAGAGTGCGGGAGTGGACGGGAGGAGACGACTGCTGTTATCCTTTCGCTGATGAATAATACTAACCCAAACATAAAGGGAAAAACACGAGACAATCAAAGCATAATCCTGTGGGGTAAATGAATCAATTTGTACCACCCCTTTATTTTTGGGGTTTTCTTGCTCCAATCACCCATCCTCGAACATGTTTCGTTCCAGTTTTGGGCCGGGGATCAACAACAATAGAATCACAAACTTCCAAAGCACCGGAACACCAGTTCTAACTGAAAAATGTTATCACAAGTTACCCCCATTCTTTCTATCTTTCCCCTCCTCGCCCCAAGGGCAATAACGAAGCTATTATGCGCCCAATATTGAATAGTATGGGGCTATGGATAGGTTCGTTGATCATAAAACTTGGGTTGCTGTTCCAGCTTCATCTCAGTACCCAATATCTTTCCTCGTTCCAGCAAAAACATTCCTGAAATAAATTTCGTTATATTTGGTGTAGTGGCGGGCAGCATTATTGACTCGTCGGTCGGCTAGAATCCAAATGAATAGGGGAGACGGGTGGAATGATGTAGATGGTACTTGACGGAAGAAAGCTTTCTGTTGCTTTTTATTGGAATTAAGTGTCCTTTCATATTAGGGCCAAAAGATTTCTGCTAGACCTTCGTCGGTGTGATGGCAGAAAAACGAACTTGTAGAGGAAAAAAAATTGCGAGATAATTTCCCGTCTTGTCTTTATTAGGCACAGGGTAACTGTACTGGACCGCTGGAGAGAAAGAGGCAAAATTAATAAACTTTTTTCTGCCGCCTTGGTGTGTTTTGTTTTTGTTTTTTTTTTTGAATTCTCATTTCATTTCCAATTTATTATTTTTCTGAAATTTTTTTTTGTTTCATGTTTTTTTAAATTCTTTCTCGTACGTGTATGTGTCTGTAAGTATCTATCCTACAGAGAAGAAGCAAACTGAATGTCACACACAGCCCAGTTGAGAATTGTTTTATTCTTCCTCACTATGCTATCTATCTATATTGTGTGTATGTATATATGTATGTATTATCGGGACGTTTTTACCCTCATCCTAGAGGGAATTAAGAGTTTATTTAAGCGCTTCCGTTTATACTTGGTCGAGCACAAGAATGACAGATTGCTAAGGGACTATACTCAAAGGAGACTGCAATTTTCCTTTCAATGACGACCTTAAAATCTTACGACAATAAAATAGTAAGGAAATGGCATCCTTTTTTGCTGAAGATTTTAATTAGAGCGGCGGGGTTTAGCGAATCGTAGAAAATCCGTCCTGTGTTTCTTGAAGCATGCAAAAGAAAACTATGTAACTACAGACTATTTATCAAATCTTTTCTAATTACCCCTTTAAAATATACACGAACATACGTATTCTGTGCTTAATTAAATGGTCGGTTTCACTTTGAGAAATTGCGGAAATTATTTTTAACGCTAGAGTTGATTCGGATTGAAGCTATTATGATCTTGAACTTCGGAATTCAACAGATGTGAGATGCTGCTGCTTCCACACCGAGTTTCGGTAAAGATAACATAAGCACCTTTAAGGCTCATTTTAGAGTAGTCAATGCAAGAGTTCATTCAGGTGAGCTCTGCATAAATATTTCTATCCAAAATCACATGACAAAGCAGAATGGAACCTAAAGCAAAACTGACTTAAAAGCTGAAAGCGAAGAAAGCTGTTTGCGCATGTAGCTTTGTTGTATGAGCAACGAATATTGGACACATTAGCTCTAACGGTATGGCTGAAGCTTTCGCCATCGAAATGGTACCGAAGCTTAGACCTTGACATGGAGATCAAGGGAAAGGACATTGCTATCCTCTTGGATAGTCAGACCGCCATGATGGCTCTGAGTGGCCTTCGGATAACATTTAAGTTATTGGGATACTGATGGTTGTACGTGGATAAGCTCTGTATCCACAAAAAAATGTCCCGTCCTAGTCACATGGGGTTCATGGCGAATAAAAGGGCTGACCTTGTAGTCAGGTCTGGTGTTGGTTCTTTTTTGTTTCAACCGGTACCCGCCGTGACGTTGCCACCTCAGTAATCGGGCCTCTCTTCAAAGCGAATGGTCGTAGAAAGTATCAGCAGAGATGGGCGAACCTGATTACTTGTAGGTGTACAAAACTTGTTCTTGATGGGTCTAATAGGAATTTCCCTGATTTTCTCATAGGGCCTGGAACAAAAAAATGCAGAACTGTGGTTGGTATCACCACTGCTCACAGGTCGCTTCATGCTCATCTAACAAGCATGGGAGTTGCTGACAGCCCTGAATGTCTGTTCTGACTGGAAGAAGAGCGCGAGACAACCGTACACTTTCTGTGTGCTTGTCCAACCTTAGCCTGGAGCACGCTGGACACGCCTAAGTTTGCCATCCTATCTGTGTAGTAGGAGCTTAAAAATTTACCTCATCAAGACCTGACGGTATTCATTAAGAATACAGGAAGGAAGGTTTTGATGATGTGGGTGTCTAGCAGTATTGGGCAGTGAAACGCTCTGGTGTCCGTGCTTGAGTTCCCTCATCCCCCTGCCCTTTAATGAAAAAAAAACAACTTGGTATGTCTATGTCGGAAACCTGACTGGGTCATGTAAAGGCCGCTACACATCTTTACACAAATCGTACGACTTGGAATTCGCAAGGCAAGCCTCCAGACTTGCATATGCGTGTATGAAGTTGGGCATGAATGAAGTAAATCTGACGACTTTGGTATTGAATTGAACTAAGGTATAAGAGTCGGTGCGGGTGGAGGCCAAAGTTAAGATCCGATTTTGTCTACAAATTGGCATATGCATGTCAAGTCGTAGGATATGCATGAATGTATGTAGCGGTCTTAAGAGTTCATTAAAATGTACAAAATGAGATTACAGACACATTATTTTCTCCACTATTTGAGAAATAAATAATAGGACGGTCCTCCATAGATTACGAGTTTACATCTTTAAGGAGCAGGAATAATAAGTGTAGCAGGAATTTCAAATATACGATTTTAGGGGGGGGGGGTGTCAACAAGAACCGCTATCTTGGAGTAGAGGTACACAAATTTACATTTTTCAAAATAATTCCTAAACGGTTGATCCTAGGAAAAAAATTTGTAAATTTGAAGAAGGCCAAATTTCCCACACATTTTGTTATACCCAAAAACTTCTTTTGTAAAACGGCGGAAACGTAGACATTCTTCCTAGAAATCGTCAAATTTAATCTTTGTACTATAAATTTTGCACATATGTTGTGTCATCTGGCGTTGGCACTCGTAGTTCTGGAATACGTTCAATTCTCGTAGTCAGTGAAGCGTGGTTTTTATGGAAGTATTGCTTGGTCATTTGAATAAATCGATGATTCTGAAAGCGAACCATTCAAATTTGTTGCGACGATATTCAAAGAAATGCTTACAAAAATGAAAAAAATGGTTCTAATGAGAAACTATGTTTGCAGTATTTCCAAATGATCAATCTAGTCAAATATTTCATTGCAACTGATCGAATGGGAAACCGGCAACTGCATATTGAAACTATTCAAAGAATGCTTTCCTATTTGCATGCAAGGAACAAAATGTGCTCCTGTGTATCTCCAACACATGTTGGATTTAAAAGGAAAAATGAATCCGGCTGAATACTACAATTCTATGACGGAAGCCTGTTTTGCAATTAGGCGCAAGGACAAATTTTGGTCCGGAATATGGTTGACATGACCCATGACCAACGAGTAAATTTTGGCAGGCCTTACTCATTGGCGTGGAATCAATGACAGCGTACTTACACTGTGCTCTTTAGGAACGATACCTTTGCACAACACTAATGTAAAATTTTACACATGACGCCATCTTTTACCAAATGATACACCTTTCTCCAAATCTATATACATAAATACTTCTATACACAAGGGCTACGCGTTCGCTCGTACCTAGAAGAATATAGGTACTAAAACCACATCAAAGTGACTGAATTAATATTATAAGCTAATTCTAGCAACAAAGCTCACTACAGGCGTGTAGTATAAATCAATAACATATAATAAGATATATGTTTAAAAATATTAAGGCTTGTCTCCACAAAAAATGCTCGTATTCGCTCTCACTACTCTAAGCATTTCAGGGGTTTCTCAGCTGTTTCAAAAGTAAATAAATCAACCAGCTGAATTTTTCATAAGGTGTCTCTTTCTTCAATATATTCTGTCCTACTTCAAGAAACTCGAAGAAAGGCCATGTTCATGTACACGAATTTTCTACGTATCAACACTTCCTGCTCTCTCTATATTCCATTAATCAGGTTCACACGAAAATCAGCGATTCACGCTTAAATTCGTATAATCTGAATTTCGTTGGTTGTAAGGCGCCGCATTTTGATGGTGTAATCCACGGGGAGCGATCACTCACCCCACTCCTGCGCTATATTCGCTTCTGTATTCCGCGAATAGTTTAATAGAAGCAGGCGAAAACATCCTGTTTTACATGCGGTTAGCAACTGTGATATGAAATCATACCGCTGCAACCAAGATTTGCTGATTGAGAAACAACTAGTAGATCTTCTGATAATTCATCTTCTTCTCCGCTATCGGCTTCATCAGTTGTAACAAGCAGAGGATATTTTGTAAACTATTATAAAGAAGTAAAATACACATATGAAAGATTCTCACCTCGCCTTCGCTTTTATCATCATCAGCTATCAAAAACTCTTCTTCTTCTGAGCTATCAGATAACAATAAGTCTTCAATACTTTCATCATCGATTTTATCTAACCACTGTAAGTAATTGCCCCTCTGGGACCCAAAAGATAGTCCCAGATTGCCTTTTCGGCATGGCGTATAGCACTGAACAGAAAACACCTTTACTCACTTGTTCGCCCAAAACTAGAATGAAAATCAGAAGTTTAGCTACTCTCCTATACTCAAAAAAGCGAGCCGAGCTCAGGTCAATTTAGACTATTTACTCTGGTGTGTTTTTCCTGTGGACTGTATCATACCATTTCCCTAACTTATATTTTATTACTTTCTTGCGGCGGTATACCTCAGACGGCGTTTCTCTGTACCTTTCTCGGAAAAGGTTCATTGATTGCCAGACTGCTTTATTACAAATTGCCTGTCTTGATCCGGTGACACCGAGTTAGGACATTGATATTCATGTTTTAGATGAATACCTTAGTCTGTCTCCTTACCTGCTTATCCTCGCTTGCTACTATATCTTGTGACACGTTCATTCCAGTCAATAAATGAGAAAAATCTTCTGATAAAAGGTTATGCAGCCTACACTATAGTGAGTAACCTAAATGAACAAATTGCAGGAAAGTTTGAAAGTGATTCCAGGTGTCAGCCTCGTCTCCTACGTTGTATTCGCATGTGTATGCATGCAGATATAGTTACGCTAATTACGATATGGGGTACATACTGTACCCAGCTGCTTTCTTTGCTTATAAAAGCAAATTTTTACATACAAATAATGCTTAAAATATTTCAAGTTTTTCAAGAAAGGCTTTCAACAAATTTCGTTTCATAATTATGAATTATTTTATGTATTATCACAAAAATTGTGTGTTTGGGGTATAAAATCTACCCCATGTCGTGCCAGAAAGATTAAGGACTCATATCCAAATACTCTATCTCGTGCAAAGATTGTAGAAATAGATGTGACGCAACCGGTTCTTTCGCGGATGAAATAAATAACTGAGAGTGAGAGCTTACATCTTTATTCACATTGAAAGGAATAGGAATAGAAGTACGTGATATGTCACTGACTATTTCTTTTGATGGGAACTTAACTGATCTTGATTTCTTCTGAAAACAGTTATCAATGGACTTATCAGTCTTCTGCTTTCCTCCATCGCTATCTAGTGTAGCGAGTTTATCCTGGTCCTACAAATTAAAAGTAAACGTGAAGTTAAATTAAATAACACTACTTGAATTAATACGAAAGTACAAGCAAAGTAATGGCCACCACCGCAGAGGAAAGCAAATGGTTATTATTTTTATAGTCTTACCGTAAAAATTGTAAAGAAACATTGCAGAATCAATTTTAGTGGCATCAATTCAACTGATCATTTTCAGCAACCAATAGTGTATAAAAATTCGAAAGAAAAATGTTCAAGTAAATTTCTAAGAGCAAAATGTATGCTTGTCAGCGGTCATAAATATCTTTAGCGACCCAGATCAGCCAAGGCACCTGAATCAATATAACTCTTTAGAACCATTGTCCGCTGCGTATAGTGCATGAAAAATCTAAAGAAAATTTTCAATTTTTTCTAAGAAAACTGTATGCTTGTGCCCCTGTCCTTAAGTGTGAACCACCAGAAACAATGTACCAATTCATTTGGAGCGTTGTCGGTGAATAGTTATGCATTCAAATTCTTAAGAAAAATTGCAATGTCTATTTCTAAGAAAAATTTAATGCTTCCCTACGAACGTAAAATTTGAACAACTCAGGCTTGAATCAGTGTCGCTATGAAAAATCACCGGGTGGCTAGACGTTGATTGCATGGAACTAAAGCCTGAATAGCAATGGACGCAACGGAATGCAACTGAACGGTGTAAAATGTCAAATTTACGCAGTAAAACGGACGTCAAAGTTAGCTGCTTACAATGAACGCATGGTTAATTGAAAGTGACAGTGACGTTTGACCCAAAATTTATAATCAAATATGGATAAAATCAAAAAACTTTTCTTATTCCATTTCCTCTCTGCTTATTACACACTTACGCAGCACATTTTCACTTGACGGAATAAAATAAACAATCCCAAAGCTAACTTGAGGTTATGTTTATCCGTTCAGTTGCGTTAATTTGAGATTTTATTAACTTGCTGCGTACGATTGCGTTTTTGTCCGTCCACTGTGCGCAACTCCACTTGAAAGGCATACAAAGAAAACCGTTTGACTGTTCTCTCCATTCAGTTGCGTTCCGTTGCGTCCATTGTAATTCCGCCTTAAGGTTCTACTGGAAACACAATTGCGACGGGCAACGGCAAACGACAAAAAAATGCCGCTGTAAAACTTCTAAAGCACAGCGTCTTATGCGAATATGTCAACTTAAATTACGACGGGTGACAGTCAGTGGTCGACGATGTTGCAATCGGGACTGATCAATTTCTAATTTTATCGTCGTCGCTCCAGTACTACCAACAAAATCAAACGAATGAAATTGTTGTGGCATTTATTTTTGTCAAGGTTGTAAAAAGTCGAGTATATTTCAAAACAATATGAATTTTGATGAAAAATTGATTGAGGAAGTGCGAAATCGTAAAATAATTTGTGACGAGTTGACAAAAAAGACATGGTTTGGATGGATATTTCGAGGCGCTTAACTACAAATAGTAAAGTTGTGATATTTTTGACATTTAGTTTGATTTTAATTTAGTCAATTTTTGCATTTTAAATCTTTCCTTTCCGCACTTTGATCCATTGCAATTCTTTCAAAATAATATAAAATATTCTCGATAGGAACGCTCAAAACTAATAACAAATGAAATTTCAGTATCTTCTTCTTGCACAATCGCCGCTCACTGCCTGTCGTTGCAATTGTTTCTCCCAATTTTTCGACTACCTGTTTTGACAGCGATTTTCTCGCTTCTTTCTACCGTCGGAAAATCAGGTAGGTAAAAATATATTATGATCGCTGACCAATTTCTTAGAAACAATAACACTTTTTAAACTTTTTAATCGGCGCAACAGAAATATAAAAGCATCTTCATATCTGGGCTGCTAAGTATTACGTGCCATTTTCTAAACAATCAAATACTAAAATAAATATGAGGGGATGAAGATCCTGGGTATTACGACCTTAAAAACGTTTTGTTTTTTTTTTCCTTTCAATAGCCTATATTTCGGTCCCTTGATTGGGCCGCCATCTTCAGGGCATACAGGACTGTAACAAAGTATTTCAGCATCATGGGCTTATTTCTAAATTTTAAAAATGATGTACTTACATTTAAAAAATAATATTACATTAAAGTTACGAAATTTTTTTTTTTTTTTTTTACACATGAAACAAGGAAAAACTAAACACGGTAGGTACATGTATGAAACAAATTACTAAATAAATAATTAAATAAATAAACATATAAACGTTACACTAGTCGGTATATACGTCGTCAGTAATAATATAAAACTAAATGCCTATGCTGTAATGTGAGTCTATTGTCGGCTAATCCCGGTTCTGTGTTTTCTCTCTGTGTAGGTTAATCAAATCTTAAACTACCTCCCTGCACACCCCAACAGCACTAAACAAAACATAGGATATGCCCTAGCCAACAGAATTATTAGGCTAAGCGATACGCATCTACAGGCAAAAAAATTACGAGGTTATCCGCCAAATACTTCCCGCCAATAATTATCCACACGCATCATCAACAAGGTCAAATACAAAAAACAAACGTTGGCAGTAAATAATGGATAAGATTCATTTGGAAATGAACAGCAGGAAACCGTAACATACAAATGATTTCCATATATCCCGAACGTCACAGAAAACATAGCAAACAAATTAATGAATATTAATAGCAACATCAGACTTGGGTTAAAACCAACAAGAAAATTAAATAATCTCTTTAGTAACACTAAAACTAAAATTGATACACCTTGCTGTGGCGTCGTTTATAAGGTGAACTGTGAATGTGGGAAGATATATATAGGGGAGACAGGTAGAGATATAAAAACTAGGATCAGGGAACATAAAAATGACTTTAAGTCAGCCACACGCCAAATTGATAATCAGGCACCCACATATTATAAGACAGCATGCCTGCAACATGCCATGGATAAAAAACACCAGTTTGATTTCGACAAGGTAATGATTCTGAGTAAGGAAAAATATTGAAGAAAAAGGAAAAACTTAGAATCCCTGCACATACAATATCACAAACCAGAAGCAGTTAATTTTAAAGTTGACACGGCATACATTAACCATCAATATAAACATTTGATTAGCCTACACAGAGAGAAACCACAGAACCGGGATTAGCCGACAATAGACTCACATTACAGAATAGGCATTTAGTTTTATATTATTATTGACGACGTATATACCGACTAGTGTAACGTTAATACATATGTTTATTTATTTAATTATTTATTTAGTAATTTGTTTCATACATGTACCTACCGTGTTTAGTTTTTCCTTGTTTCATGTGTAAAAAAAAAAAAAAATTTCGTAACTTTAATGTAATATTATTTTTTAAATGTAAGTACATCATTTTTAAAATTTAGAAATAAGCCCATGATGCTGAAATACTTTGTTACAGTCCTGTATGCCCTGAAGATGGCGGCCCAATCAAGGGACCGAAATATAGGCTATTGAAAAAAAAAAAAAACAAAACGTTTTTAAGGTCGTAATACCCAGGTTCTTCATCCCCTTATAATTTTAAAACGACCAGGATTTATCGTATAATATTAAAATAAATATGCATTCCAAAATTACTTACTATCCTGTGATAGGTGTGATGATGACTTCTAGACACTATATAAAAACGCAAGAAAATTCTAAAAGATGTGTACACGTTTAAAAGACGCAAAGTTACGAGCGAATGACTATTATACCCAATCCACTATTACTACTAATAACAAGACAAACATTAAAACCATACAAACCAAACCGTACCATACTAAAATCATCCTGTTAAATTTTTACAGCTCGCTCATTATATTAACCACGAGGGTTAGGTGGTGCTGAGGGGGTCATGACCCTCCGTGACCCTTCCCCTTCTCCATTGTATAGGTGGTTGTTTATATCATGCCAGAAAAACGAGTTAGTGAAAGAAATTCATATCATCTATTATGTTGAATATGACCAATAAGTTTTCTGCACTTATCAAGGAGACGGAAACTAAAAGTTTGTCCTTTTCTTCTGTAATTTAGTCTAAAATTGATCAGTCTGTGGTGCTCAAAGCACTTTTTCAAACCAAGTTACAAAATACATTATTGGATAAAATTCTTCGAATTCAATACAATATTATGACCCTATAGTCAGCGCAAGTATCACTCGAGGATCGATTAGATCATCTTCAACGACAGCATAAGGTAAATGATGTTATTATCACAGGGATTCCTTTTTTACAAAATGAGAAGCTTAGTCAGCTGTTTAATAAGCTTTGCACTTTGCATTATGTATAAACGCCATACTTACACCTCGTAGCAATTTTCGTGTTAATGAACTCAAGGCATCGCCCCAACGAAAGGAATGCTATACTATCTGGTGTACGTCGGAATATAAAAACACGCCACAATGAGGTAATGAAAACTTTATCGTTGTCTAATATTGGGCTTGGTTGCGAATCTGGCACTAGCTACCCCATATATGTTTAATGAGAGTCTGACAACTAAAAGTTACGCAATAAAACTGAAAGTCCTTACACTATTTAAATGCAAAAAATTAGTTGATGTGTATACCCGCTCTGGACTTGTTTATGTTCGTTCGTCTCAGAATGGTACCGCTAAAGTTATTGCTTCTATGGATGACCTGATGAAGTGGACTGGAATGTCATAATAGCTTTTTCCTTCATAGAGGTAGTCGTTGAAATGATTGAATTTGTTTTAGTTTGTGTTTTAATATCATAGAGTTGATTACGTTTTGTTTAATGAATTATTTTCTAGAGTTTAAATTCCATTTTCTTATTCATTACATTTGCTTTATCTATTTGTCGTGGTCACTATTTTTCCATTTCATTTGAATCTTATATTGTGTCCTATGTATGTACCATATGAACGATGTACTCGGCATGGCAGGAACACGTAATATGGGTGCTATTATTAACATTATATTTAAACAACGAGTTGGTTTGAACATTTGTAATATTAACACAAGATCTCTGTAAACAAAAATTGATGAAACTCGGGATATTTTTAATAGGTCCCTTGCTGACATTATCTGTATGTCAGAAAGTTGGCTTAAGCCGAAAGTGTCGGATTTCTTGATTCATATTCCCGGATATAGGGTTTGGCGCAATGACCGATTGGATCGAAGGAAAGGTGGAGTTGCTTTGTTTATTAGATCTTCTTTTAATTGTAAAAAAATTGTATAAATTGGTATTGTATAATTGGTATAAATGTTGAATACATTTTTTGTGAATTACTGTTTAATAACATTAAATGCATAGTTGGAGCAACATAGCTCCCCAATATAGGAATATTATTATCGGAGGCGACTTCAATCTTTATTTCTTTGCTCCCTCTGGAATGTCCAACTCGTTTTTCTTTACTTTAGGGATTTACATCGGGCTAACGATCTGCCCACTTACTATGCACCTGCCTCATCCTCACTTCTTGTCATTTTTCTTACTGCTGAGATGTCTATTATTTATTATTTTCTAATCAGATTTCCCTTCTGGGTATATGTGATCATGATGATGCTTTTGTTAATGCATGATTTCAAAGTGAAGTTCCTAGCGAGGGTACAACTTACTCTTATTACAATTATGGGACTGTTGACTTGAATGCTCTGACTTGGGAATGGGATAACGTATTTGTTGTGCATTCTTTGGATGACTAAATTAATATGTTTAATAACTCTCTTCATCTCTTATATATTCATATTCCTTTGATCACGAGAACTATCGGTAATCCTCTGTGCCCTTGGTTTTCCGCTCGAATTAGGGATTTGATATCAGCTCGTGATATCGCATATTGTAAATGGAAGAGGTTTAAACTTATTGTTTTTCTTGAGGAATATAAGACCTTACGCATTTGTACCGTTGCAGTTATTCGTACAACAAAAAAGCAGAGTGGCATCAGTTCATTTCGTACAACTAATTATTCTATTGATCCTGATATTAACAATGAATTTCTTCGGTCCTTTGTAGATGATACAGCTCATGCGTCTATATCTCAATCTTATGAAGCTGATAATTATTATTCTTCAGCCCCAATTTTAAATTTCTCTCGAGTCAGAAATAAAGATATTTTTGGTATAGCTAATAACATCAAGTCTTATGCGATTTGTGCTGATAATCTCAACCCTCGATTCGTTAAGGTGTGCTTGTCCTTTACTCTTCCAACACTCACACATATTTGCAACTCGTGATTTACTACCTGTAGTGTTCCTATGCCATGGAAGGCCAGTAAAGTAATTCCAGTACCTAAAAACACTAGCTCACATTGTAGTGAATTTCGGCCTATAAGTATATTACCATTTCTCTCTAAAGTCATTGAGAAAATTATGAATTTACAGATTTCCCATTATTTATTTTTGAATGATTTTATGCACAAGTATCAATTAAATTTTCGACCTGTGCATAGCTGTACATCTGCTTCCCTTAAAGTGAGCAATAATATCCCGCGTGCTGTCGATAAAGATGTATTAACGGTACTAGTTTAGTTTACTCCAAGGCCTTTGATACCGTTAGTCCAGACTTCTTCATAAAAAGTTTAATATAAATTTTAACTTCTTTTCTAATTCTGTAAAATTAATTTATAACTATTTGTGCAAGAGATCGAAAGCAGTTTTTGCAAATAGTTCTCAATCCTCCTGTCTACCGGTGGTATCTGGTGTACCTAAGGGATCCATTCTTGGGCCCCAATTATTTTATATGTTTATATATGATATATTTGCTCAAGTTAAGTATTCTGAACTCCACCTTTATGCTGATTTAGTTCAATTGTATAGATATATTGTACCTGGTCTCATTGAGGATTGTATCTTTCGGGTAAATGAAGATTTGGAAGCTATTAATTTGTGGTCCTGTAATAATAAACTAAATGTTAATACTTCTAAATCTAAGTATTTGTTGACTCAGCTAAAATACTTGGGGTGATTTTCTATAAAACGCTTACGTGGAATCTCCACATCAATTCTGTTATGAGTAGAGTTTATGCAGGACTTCGCTCTCTATGGGTGTCAAGCCGTTTTACACACATGCCTACGCAATTATTTTTAGTGCGCACATATTATGACCAATAGATGTGAAGTATTTGGAAAGCTTGACTACAATAATAGAAGAAAAGTTGAGATTGCGTTTAATTCTATAATCCGATAATGTGCACAGTCTCGGAAGATTTGATCATGTTTCTGAATTTAGAAACTCGATTTTTGGGGTGCTACTTTTCTTGTTATCTTGATTATTTTCAGTAATTTATTTCACCGTTAACTACCCAGTATGCTTTTGTAACGTAATTGACCAGAAGTGTCCAACAGACATTAGGAAATATGAATGAAAACAAAGGCAATATTAATGCAACAGACAGTATTGTGTATTTTAGTACTTTAAGTTTTATTACTTATTTACTTACATATATTACAAATAATTTTTTTTCGGAGTTTTCAGAGCAGAAATTGTGATTGCATTTATCACAACACTGTTAAGAAGTTCTAGATATTTTCGAAGGATACATATGACAACGCTTATTTCTTTTTGCAGCGGGTTCAGATGATTGAGCAGCTCCCTGATTTGGTCCTACCATGTCTTGCATGGCTCCTAAGTGATAACTAGATAGGCCATTCTTGTTTAGCCTCCGTATATGAGGTGTTACCAATACAGTTGCGATTTCACGTAAAAAATGTTTTCTTTGTGTATTCTTTTTTCGTTGGTTCCATGTAGGATATAATTTTTTCCATATAATTAGAGATGCAATGCCAACAACATCTATGATATTTTAAAAAAATGCAACGGGCCATCTATTTGTTTTACGTCGAACTGTATACTCATGTACCATCTGGTCAAGCGTATCGTCACCTCCCTTGGTGGAGTTATAATACAAATTTATTTCTGATTTGTTATTGCTCACATCTACTTCTTTGCTATGATGCATCATAGACAACAAAATAACAGCACGGTTCTTCGTTGGTACATACGAAACCAATGTCCTATTTTTAGAAAAACCAATGACATTATATTCGATATCAGGAGTTCTGTTGGGTTGAAAAATTTTAGGTATACAAGCCTTATTTTTCCTCATTGTTCCAACTACTGTGAGACCATTCTAACCTAAAACTTTTGCAACATCAAGACTCGTACAATAATTGTCAAAAGTAATATTCCTGTTACTTCGGAAGTACGGTTCACATAATTGGTTGACTACATTGTACGCCAAATTTTCCGGCCTGTTTTGTCCTTCATTTCTTGGAAATGATATGATATGGTATACCAAATAGAGAGTGGCTAGTTTTGCTGTCACAGATCCACCAAATTTTCATGCCATACTTTTCAGGTTTGCTGGATAAATATTGTTTGAATGATACTCGTCCTCGAAAAGGTTCTACCTGCTCGTGCTAGTGAGATTCTCTCCAGGTAAATAAAACTACAAAACTTTTTTAGGTTTTGGTTGACGAACTCCCATAACTTTCGAATAGAAGATCTTCTATTTTTATCATCAAATCTCAAGAATCGTATTATAGAAGCAAATCTATTTTTTTCCCATTGTAGCTCGATATACCGGATTTCCAAAGATCGGGTCCCAGTATTCTCTTAAATCCAATCCTGCCTGTTTATTGACACCTGTTGTCAAGAAAAGACCTATAAATGCTTGCATTTCGATTTTGTCTGTTGGTTTCCATCGATTTTGTAACACTCTAAGCGCTTCAGCATTGGTATATTTCACTATGATTTCTAATAAGTTTTCGTTGAAAAAGAGGTTGAAACTGTCTATCGGATCTATTATAACTTGCCCCGGAGGAAGAATCACCTTATGAATACCACCGCGAATTATGTTGTGTCGAGGCATTCGACTTTGGTTGTCAGGTTCTGATTTCGACGTTATTCCATCTCTGCCTATATAAACGTCAATTGAGAAGTATTTTTGTAGTGGTACATCATCACCCTCACTCCATAGCTGTTCATTATCGCTTTCTGATGCTGATTCTGTCACGTTACTTTCACTCTCAGAACAGCTGTCCACAGCAAAATTCTCATCATCGCTATCGGGTCCATGCACAATAATGTTTTCGTCGTCACTTTCATCAAAAGCACGTTGAATTTCGTCCTATGTTTGTTAGTTGACGTTTAGCCATTTCTTATAACAAAAATAAATACGAGCACGACTGCCTTATGATAGAAACTTTTAAGCCCTGATACGAAATAGCTTGCCGGACCAGGACGTACCATTGCAAAGCAAAGATAATCTAATAAGAAGAATTCAGCATGAGTTTCCCCCATTTAATCTCTTCAGAGCAAATCGAATGTAAACAAAAGCATGTGCGTTCAAATATCAGAGGATTACAGCAACAACATAGGATTACAGCAATCTTTCAGAAAAATCTGTTTTCACAAAAGCCCGGGAGCATTTTTTTTCTTTATCTTGTAATTTGTTTTTTTTTTTTAGTTTTAATTTAGCATTAATTGTTTGAACTTTCTTTCTGTCTTCTATAAGTACATGCATATTACCATAGATGGCAAAAGAACTAGATGTCGCATGCAGTACCAAAAAAAGTATACAAAATTTATATGGCTGGGTGGTCCATTCCGAAATGGACCACATTATTTGAAATGAAGTATAGATTCATATTTTTTCTTATCTGACGTGTTGAGGAAGTTCATCAAATGTATACAAAACTGCTATTATAAAAACATTTGCTTTCGGCACGCTCTAAAACATGTTATGGTCCATTCCAGAATGCACTTCCCATTTCACAATCTGTATACTCTGCTCTGATATCCCATGCGACATCTAGTTCTTGTGCGATCTATGATATTACTTAATCATATTGTTTTGTTTTGATTTTTTTGTACAAATAAAAAAGATTTGTGTCTTAATTGTACAATAGTTCACTGAATAAATTTGAATTTAAATTTAAATCTGCGTCTTTGCAAACTTCTTCCACGAATAGAACTAACTATTTTGAATGCGAAATTCATCAGATCCTCTGAATTTAATATTTTTTATCACAATGCCTGCTGTTGGATAACGTCATGGTAGTTGGTATAACCTGGAATATTATCATCTCTTTTACAAAGAGCTATAAACCTATTAGGTTTCCAACCCTAGAAGGTGCTGAGTTGGTAGTAATCGATACCAGTTTATGTATTGTATATTCTGTTTCAGTAATGACAGACTTAAACGAATAATAGTTATTTTGACCTCTTGAACATACACACGCGGACGACTAGGAATAGTTACACGGTCGACGCTTTGGTCACCTCTGCTGTATAATATAAAATTTATATTATTATTTTAATTCTAGTTGTTTTGGCGGTGCAAAGGGAAGTGAAGCGCAGAGTTGCCAAGGGAGAATAACTGGATGTGAAAAGCCATATATATGCACCGTGCTTCGTTGTGCTGAGGTCCTGTACATCTGATTACTGATGAAAGTGCGTGTACCTAGTGGAGCCTAGCGCGTGTATGACCTAGTATGCAGCTTGGTATTTGTACCTTGGTATGCTATAAAACTATTGGCGTTAGTCTCAAGCCTCTCCTAGCCTAAAGGCCAGATCATAACCTTCTCGTGGTCCACTGCTGTCACTTTATAATTGCTAATATGATTAAGCCCGAACGGAGGTTCACTGGGAGTACTCATGATCGTATGATCATGTGATACGAAGCCATACCAAATGGGTAGCCGACATTGCTAATTTGGTAGTACGGGGAGCCCCGAGGAGAGCTCTTTGAGCATTATTCACCTCTACATGGGAAGGCCCCCTTGTGGGAGCATCGTAGTGGTTGTGGTATCCCATATCGCGGGCAGAGTGAGATTATCTGAGTCTGCATGACTTCGGCGAACATTCTCCTCTAAACAGAGTAGTTTGTTCTTTTGTCATAATTGCATACTGCGTCCGCGAATTTGAAGGATGGTCGCTTATTTAATGTATGCTTAGAGGATTGGCTCTCGGCGTGGAGTTGCGCTAAATCAACCGGGTGCCGTGACCCAAAGATCGGAAGAGATTTTAATTAGGTCTTGCTTCGACCAGTAACTCCAATGTCAAGCATGCACTGACATAAACTGATACTTGCTGAGACAGAATATAAATTATATTCTGTCTCTCAATGGCGTTAATTGTCGCCTGTCTTCAATCCGTGCATTAAGAGTGCCGTCAGATTAAGCCATTATAGTATGTGCTCACGTAAAACCAAGACAGCTTTCTGTTCTCCTAATAGTTTTTTTCTATTAATTAATCACGCTCGAGTTTGTCAGCACTAAGAACTGAATAAAATACGACTCGAAGGACAACTTAAACAAATTTTATGAATAAATCAATATCAAATGAATTCTCAAATATAATTTTTGAAGTTTACTTTTTATGTGAAAGAATTCAAATTAGAATTCCCCTTCGACTGACTGAAAGCAAAACGGAGACCAGCGAAAGCATTTTAAAATAATTAAATATCTTAAAAAATGCTGATTTGAATGACTGACAATAAAAATCTTTTCTAGAATTGTTGCGAAATGCCAAGCAATTTCCCTACATAGATTGTCTACATCCTTTGACAATCTATGGAATATGAAAACATTACCAGGAACCTTTTTCCGACGCAAAAGTTAAAAATGAAATGTTATAAAATTTCTTTTCCGTATCGTATGTACCCCCATCTCCCCTATACATACATATTGAGTGCCTCTATCTCTGTGGGAAATTTCAATTTTTACTTTGCGATAAAGCGTATATGGAATGTACCGTCTCAGCAACAATGTATAGAATGAGTATGATATTATGTTAAAAGTCGTAAAATTTGATTACATTCACGTGTGTAAGGTAGAGAAAGTGCTGCTGAAAAGGACCCACACCCGCATAATTGGAAGTTCTTGGTCCGTAGGTAGGGGAACTCCAACATCGAAAATTCTTAGTTATTTAATATTGCAATTTCGATTCTCAACAACTTTCATTTCATCTTAGATTTATGACAAGAAAATGGTAAACCTCATCTACTAAATATAATCGATGCTTTCCATTGAACTGCTGAAATATTCTCGAATTTCATCTATTTCAGGAACAATCAAGAATATCCTGTATGTCATAATCTCTTGAAACTGTTTCTACTGCGATTCAGAAAATGTCTGTATGTATGTATATTTGTGAAATGGCTCTGTAATAAACTTACATAAATTAACGACATTTTTTTTTTCTAAATGAATATGGAAAATTATTGAAGCTATAAATCATATAAGCTATCTATCCCTTCTGGGGTTGGTAGTGGTGGTTATTTCTTATCTATATATTATAGTATATTGTCTATAGTATGTTTGTATAAATGATCGATGGAAGAATCATCCCTTGAACTCAACATTCATCTTTGAGGAGCCTTCACTTGAAACAGAATATCCAAGTAAACGTATACTTATGAAAACTATTTTTACTCTATTTTGTTGGTGAGGTTCATTATTTTCTAGCCCCATTCTCTCCACCAAAGAATATCCTTAATTTATTCATTATTGCTGACATATTTTCAACATGAATGGTCTCTGGATTATATTAAAACCGGCCTCGAAAAAATTTACATAGTTTTTATGTTTCTGCTTGTGATTACATTTTATGAGCGTTATTAAATGGGGAATCCATGAAATTCATCTCTAACTATAAAAATCTGAAATTGGTCCCCTAGAAAAGTATGAGAAATATTTTATATTTTTTGTCTTTATGAGAGATATCCGCCAGCACCATATAGTGCTGATTGTTGGGATTATTTTATTAGTATTTTTCTAGGGTAATTTTAGAGATATGATTTTTATTTATGATTTATTATTTTTATATATTTAAAGATTTAGACATTTTGCAGTTTAAGAAATTTGCAATAAAATATTTCTGATTAGAAGACATTAAATTCAATCCAAATCCCACCTCTATATTTTGCTTTAGATAAAATAAAATATGCACAGAATTCCTTCCATCTTTGCACAAAACAAATTTTTCAATATCACTAATTCGCCGGTTTGGAAACAATCCTCTAACCTCCTGCCGAAACGGACCCAAGACTTTCCTGTTTGCATGTTGTGAAATTTCATCCAAAATGAGGCTACTGCCAAAAAAGGTGGATTTCTTTTTTATTTTAAATCTTACTACAATTTTTGATTTGTAAAAAATCATAATTAAAAATATTAAAAAGCAAAAAAACTATTAATGTAGCTGATTTTGCACCTCCCACTTAGAAATGCTAAAACCAATATTATTATAATGTATATTAAAAAGAAAGGACATTGATGTTAAAGGCTCATTCAGACTATAATCGGTCCGATAATAGAAAAAGTCGGGAAAGTCAACCGTGGTTCAATGCCTCTTTGAAACATCTTAAAAATTTAAAGAATAAGGCTTGGAGGAGGTTCTGTTCCTCAAGGAGTGATGCTGATTACGTTATTTATACTAATTCGCGTGCTCAGTACATTTCGTGTTTGACTGAGTCGTACAACGATTATGTATTTAGAATGAGATCGGCTTTGCGTGCTGAACCAAAGCAATTTTGGAGGTTTGTTAACTCTAAGCGCAACTGTGACGGATACCCTTCATCGCTGCGACTCGGTAACTTAGACAGTGTGGATTCGTTAGAGACTGCCAATCTTTTTGGTGACTTCTTTCAAACTGCATTCTGTGATAACCACTGTGATATTAGTTATAATGATTTCACCCATTTGACGAAGCTTCCGCTGACTTCTCTTCAACCTAAAGACCTGTTTTTCGATGAAGCGTCTGTCTCCATGTACATTTCAAGCATAGCTGGCGGTCCGGATGGCGTTCCTTCCACACTCATAAAACATTGTGCTACGTCCATCGTTCCTGTTTTGTGTTATTTATTTAATTTATCTTTAACTTGTGGTATTTTTCCGAAACAGTGGAAGCTTTCTGTGATTATTCCTTTGCACAAGAAGTGCAATAAGAGCGACATTGGTAAGATATTTGAAGCCCTGGTTTGTGATGTTTTGTACTTCCACTGCAAGCCCTTCCTGTGCTCTGTTCAGCATGGTTTTATGAAGGGGAAATCTACTACGACTAATTTATTGGAGTTTACTAATTTATGCATTTCTGGTATTGAAAACGGTAAGCAAGTGGATCGCATTTTCACGGATTTAAGTAAAGCTTTTAACCGAATCATCACAAAATTTTAATTCACAAGTTGACTGCTCTTGGTGTTAATTGGCTTCGTTCTTATTTATCTGATCGTACGTAGCGAGTCATATTCCGTTAACCCTTTCTGACGAAATAGATAATAATTCCGGCGTACCTCAAGGGAGCAATCTTAGACCATTCCTTTTTATAATTTACATCAACGATGTGTCTCTGATTTTTGCTAATTCAAGAATGCTTTGCTATGCTGCCGATGCCAAAATCTTCCGCATTGTTTCTAATGAAAACGAGTGCGGATTTTTAAACTCGGACTTAGACACCATTCATAAATGGTGTGCTATTAACTGTCTTCTTCTTAATATTAGCAAATGTACTACTATGTCCTTTTCTCGTAAAAGTAGGCCATTGGTTTATACTTTAGATGGACGCTTATTAACTAGACTAGACAAATCCAAAGATTTGGGTGTCTTTCTTAATACTCGTCTTTCCTTCGAACATCATATTCATTCAATCGTGGCCAGGACTAATGCTACTCTGGGGTTTATACAGAGATGGTCAAAAGAGTTTAATGATTAATTCATAACGAAGACCCTCTACCGCACATTCGTTAGACCCATTTTGGAGTATGCCAGTCCTGTCTGGTCTCCCTTCTATTCTGTATATATAAATCGCATCGAGGCTGAGCAGCGGAGATTTATCCGATTTCCCTGCGAGGACTTCATTGGGACAACCCTATTATTTTGCGTCCATATGTTGATAGACTTAAACTATTTCCATTAGATTCTCTTGAGAATAGACGTAAAACTTCCAGAGTTGTCTTTGCATATCAGTGTACACAAGGAGTAATAAAGTCCCCTGAGCTCTTAAATACTTTCAATATATCTGTTCCTGTGCGCTTCTTGAGGAACTGTGACTTCTTCGTTGTTCCTCAGCATAGTACAAACTATGGTATGCACGAACCGGTTTCATCAATGTCTGGTCTTTTTAACCGCCAGTTTGATTGCATTGACTTTCATCTTTCAAAAAGTCAAATATTTAAGAGATCAGCTTAGTCAAAGTTACTTGTTTTCCATTATTATTGCTATGTACTAATAATTTTTATCGTTATTATGGTTATGTATGCTTTCGTTATTTTATTGTTTCACTGTTGTAAACTCAGTAATCAGATCATTGATGAAGTTCTAAAAAAAATTTTAAAAAAAATTTAAAATGAATTCTGATACAACGCCAAACTGGAATGGTTTGGATATATAGACCACCTTGGAATTCGTGCTTGATATCTCTGGTCCCTCTGCCCGGACAAAAAGTTAAGCGATCTCAATAGCCTATATAAATGTCGATATTAATTTACTTTGGAAATTTTTTGTTTGAGGGGAGCCATTACATCTGTAAAGTGAATTAATTTCATCTGATAGTGGGCACAATGGTCGGGAATTCAATATTGATTCGATCTGTGTTAACAGTGTTACCATCCGAACGTAAGTCTTGTTTCTCCAATCACCCGTCGCAGATATGTGATTTAACGGACCGAACACCAGCCTCCGACAGAGCTCCAAAGTGGGGAGCAGCAGGAGGAATAAAATGCCAATTAGTACTACTCTGTGAAAGAAAATTAGCAATTTATGAGTCGCTCTTATGAGATTTCAATGATAATTTATGTAGTTCGGAAATATGGCGACTGGCTTCAACAAAATTTGTACCATTGTCAGAATGAATGTCTATCGGTATGCCTCGATATGATACAAAGCGCAGTAGAGCAACTACAAAAGCTTTTGATGACAGATTGCTTTCTAATTCTGAAGAGCCTTCGTTGACATGCAGACAAAAAGAGCAATATATACCTATGACTGTTTTGCTGGTCTTCCAAGATTTGTAGAAACTAATGTGGGACCTGCGTGATCAACTCTAATACGTGAGAAAGGTCGACTAATCGTAACACGGGATTCAGGTAATTTTGCTATGAGTTGGCATGGTTTACTTGCTCTTTGTCGGTAACACAGTTGTGGGTGACCTGTTTCACAAGTTGCTTCAATAATATAATCTAAAAGTCATATCTAATAATATAAGCCAACACTGAAGCTCCTGGATGTAAATGTGGAAGACGCATATCTCTTACTATAAGCAATGTAAGTGGATGATCCCTTGGTAGGAGTCTGAGATGCTTAATTTTGAAACTTACACTGGAGCTCTGCAATCGGCCGTCTACTCTCAATACTCCTTCTGTGTCAAGAAATGGACATAAACTAATCAGGGAACTCTTAGTTGACAGTGGCTTTTTAGTAGACAAATATTTACTTGATTTCACTGGCAAATGGTTGCAATCGTATCCATTTAATTATTGTTTTTGGAGCCCTTTGTAGAATGTCTGTTTTTATCACTCCAGTTTCTCAACTAGGCCTCGCTTGTTTGGAATTAGAATTAAAACGTTGACAATAAACAAGAGTGCGCAGTATTTTCGTCCAGGATAGGCAACGTGAAGAGAGGTTGAGCAACACATCTTCCGCTACTTCTATATGGTTTGCTGCAATAAGATGACTTCTCTCTTTCTTCTTAACTGGTACGGAGTCGCTCAGGTTTGGGTTATAAGACCATGCCGTCATGTCCTGACATAGCCATGATGATCGTGGCCATCATAAGTGGCAACTGTAGAGTTTGATGGGAGAGATGCCTCTGGAAACAATGTCCGCTGGGTTATCTGCATATGGGACATAACGCTAAGAACTTCGAGGAATTGTACTGAGGATTTCTGGGGTTCGATTCGTAATGTATGTTTTCTAACGACGAGGTGTATTAGCCAGCCAGGATAGGACGATTTATGAATCAGTTCATGCATATGTCTTTATATTTTGTAATTCTAACGCCGATGATACCTTACAGATTAATCTGATAAGCAAGAGCGCGGCGCACAATTCTAAACGCGTAAACAAACACAATTTAATTGTTTGTACCATGACTCAATCGGTTAGGGAAGCATTTGGCTGATATGAAGTAAGTTAGCAGTAAATTCTTCCACGTGAGTAACTTATTTTTATGCTAAGCACGTAACGTCCTTGCATTTTGCTTAATTTTATTCATGTCACCCATTACATGATATCCTTGAATTATTTGAACTCTTTAGCATTTTTGAGGAATGAACTAAGCCCTTTCACCAAAACCTGTCGTCTTAGTGCAGTGAATAAGGTCTTGGTGAGGTTGTTTTCAGTTCATCTATAGACAGGAGGGCAGACACAAGCGTACCCAGCCGGACAAAGGCCGGACAAGTATACAGATAGCGTTCGGCTGTTTCAGGCACATTTTTCACGTAGAACACACACTCAGGGCTGTCAACAAGGGCTGTAGCCGGTGATCATGCCAACCACAGTTTGACACTGTTTCCTTCTGAGAAAATCAGAGATATTCCTACTATGCCCATCAAGAAAAAGTTTTGTATCCTTACAATTACGAAGGATCGCCCATCACTGCGAACATTCTCTTGAACATAGACCCGAACCGAGGTGGCAACGCCAATGGCGGTTTCTGGTTTGTGAAACGGAGAACGAGATCTGGCTTGAAGGCCAGAACTTTCATTCCCCATGTTACATGAACCCACTGAAGGAACACCTTGTTATGGATACATAGCTTGTCCACGGAGAACCTTCAGTTCGTCAATAACTTAAATGTTATCCGAGGGCCACTCGGAACCATCTAGGCTGTCTGACTATCCGAAAGGATAGCAATTTCCTTGCTTTCATCTCCATATCAAGGGCTATCTTCGCTGCCATTGCGATCGTGAAACTTCAGCCGTGAGGACAGTAGTGTGCCTTCAAGTGAACTACCCAATGTCGGGCTCAAAAAAGTAAACACCTGCACTGGCTCTCTTATTAGTGAGAGAGCTGTCGGTGATTCCCACAGTTTCTGCGCAATTGTTTTCTTAAAAAAAAAATTATGTTTCAACATCGTGACGAGATCGCACACATGACACGCCGTGCATGAAATTCCACTTCGTTGTAGATTCCTGTCGTTCCATATTCGGCAATTTTGTTTGTTGACATTTATTTTTGAGCCAAAGTATGCTATATCAGCATGACATGATAGCTGCTCTTTTCTTCCACGATTTGAAACACTTTCTGACAAAATTCTAAGCTCTATATGGGCATATATGGTTGAGTTCAACATACTTGTAACTTTAATTTTGAATGGAATAAATTTACATATGTATTGCAAATAGTGAAAGTCAAACTCCTACCAATACGCATACCGTTTCCTGTGTTCGAACTGTTACATTTCTTTCATGCGACCGTCTGTGAACTGATCCATTCTGATTATAGTTTCAAAAACTAAATTTATAGTCGACCAGCTTGCACAAATCTTGACACGGCTTACTTTTACAAATTTCAATAAATTTTACTTAACTTTTCATTATGTTTTTCATTTTTATATTGTATTTTTTTTTGCTCTTTATACCTTTGGGGCCGTTGATTTATAATTTTGGCCAGCTTCCTGCCGACGACATACTAAAGAACGTGTTCCAAAGTGGTCCAGAGCTGCTCTTTTCCGCTGATTTATCTTAAAAAAAATCGCTTTCTCTTGTTTCCCCTTTGTTATTTTTTGTTGTTTTTCTGTTTTGTTTTTTATTGTTTTGTTTTACTTTTACGGTTTTAAACATTAATTTCAAGAAGAAGATGAACTTTTACTCCCACCTTTACGTCTGACTCTGGGCCTTCCTTTAATACCAATACAGCAGCGCAGGAGCAAGTTGCTACACAAGGGTGAATTGAATGGTGGGTTGTGGGAGTAACATAGGTATCTGGTGATAAAACAGGGAAAGAAATTGAATGCCCGAGGCCTATCTCTAAGTAGTGTATCAAAAGGAAAGAAGACCTGGTGTGGTTAAGGCTTCTAACCCGGCCATGCTGCCGTGTGGGCTATATACAGCTATACTTGAAGTAGTCAGACGTACTATGTGGTGTGCGAAGGAAAATGTGATAATTGATAAAACAGTTCAGTTCCTCCGTGGCTCTGGTTACACAAAGTGTTCTCAAATAAGTGTAGACCCTGCAGGCTTTCACTTTAGCCAGCCAGATATCACCGGGGATTTTAGTTCACCACCATATCCCATTGCATAGTGCAGGAATCATATTCTAATTAATAAAGAAAATACAATTGAAGGCACTTAGCAGAAGCTTCTGGACAAATCTGAGTCATACGTGAAATTTGCTTTCTGCTCGACTAATTCAATACTTATTTAGAATAAAAATCTATGAAAACTCAGTTCACTACAGGGTCTCTGTATCTAGGTACCTTCACAAAACACAACAAAAACAGACAATATTATCAGTTGAGAATTGTTTTTCTTACTTTTCCACAACTAAAACACCGGAGAATTTTAACAAGTGGAGTAGAGAATTTGGGTATTCTCAAAACAAATTCGCCGAGTTACAGAATTTCAAGTGGAGAATTAGCTGTCAAAACAATTCTCATATCCCAAAAGGCCGTCCTACACCATATCGCATACTGCACGCGCATTTAAATTTTGGTGATGAGTGACAGTCGGAGGAAGAAAATTTTCCAGCCCCCCTTCCCTCCCGACTGTCACCAAAATTCCACAATTCTCCACGTTACAGAAAACGATTCCTGACAGACAAGTGAACTTAGCAGTATAGTGCGCCGTGTAGGCAGCAACCGTATCACTGTCAGCCAGCTGTCATAGCGGAGTCAGATGCCACATAACAAGTGTGTGGCTAAATGACTTTGTGAGAGTACAAATAATTATAAACTTGTATTACAGGTACTACTACTACCACTACTAATCCTTACACTATTTTTTACCTATTTAACTGACAAATGTTATTCAGTAATTTTAATAAAACGTGCTGAGCAAAACATTTAAACTGTTTCACTAAATCATTCCAGTCCAACTTCACTAGAAAGAATCCCTGTAGTTACAAGGAGTGTCTACATAAAGCAATTTTTTCATCTTACTTCTTGCCATAAGTCTAGCCGAACTACTCACACTTCCCTAGCTTTTCATAGAAACTATATCATTTTGCTAGGTGGTTGTAAAGTAAAGTAGAAAATAATAGTCTTACAACCTTCATGAAAAGAGCACCTACAAGACATCCCTGTACATACGATCATAACTATAAATTTATATATGCAAACTGAAATGGATCAGTCAACTTATGTAAGCTTTACACAGGACATGTAACATGAAACCCACTAAAGGTGTCAAAATATTTCTTAGTATAATTCTCACCTACTTTGTGTAGCTTTGTTACATAATTTATGAATGCAATATAATTAGACAGATAGACGGACAGGGAAAATAACAGGAGGAGAAGAAAGAACATTTTCTGGATTTTGTGTAACAGCACTTGTCCTCATTAAACTGCTGTGCAAGACATAGTAAGGTTTTGTGCTGCTCTTAGACGGGGAGCAAGACTCTTCATAAAGTATTCATTCAGAGTTGCTTCAGCAGCCCGGTGACATTAATTCTTTCATTTGGGATAATGAAAGTGTAAAAATTCTAACAAGAGCGCGTTTCCCTTCATTCGGCCCCATAGAGCTATACTGTATGTGGCTACATATATATGTACCTAAACAATATATAATAGAATTCTCTATGATCTCACGTATCCACATCAGCATCCTTCGTGCTGATATAAAGAATTAATTCCTTTATCGAAGCGGATAAATAAATAATTAAAGTGCGCCGTTGGGAAAATTTATGTGTGTGCTGTGCTAATATTTGTCTGTAGGGGATATTTGCATAATGTGACCATTTACTCGATGTGCTATTCAGATGATCTCATAGAAATTCCAAATATATTGGTGAGACTGTTTCTCCTGTGAGTCTTCAGTCTACTTTATTATAATGGAAGGCGTAACGCTAGAATTATATATGAAAATAATAAAAACTTAAGTACCCCACGTGTGTTGGCTATGAAATGTTGAGCGCATTTTGAGATCAGTCTTAAATGAAAGAATTACGCAGCTGAGAATTAAGAGATTGAGAATTTTAAATTACAGAATATCTATGGCAAAATTAATGGAATTTAAATATGTCAGAATATGGGTTTTCGGACGGATAAATCGGATATTTTGATAAAGCTTTAGATTCGCTGGTCTCATTGATTATGAGGAATACCGCTGATGAGCTCGGTGGCGGGAGCGAAAACGTTTCGATGGATGTATATTACTCCCAATGGCTCGAACAACGACGTTTGTCATGTTGTATATATTTATATATGCAATTAGGGATAGGCTGAGCTCCCACTAAACACAAATGGCGCACAATTACTCTTCTCCCCAAGAAATTTCCTGCTATAAGTGCACACATTTTAAGCGGTATTTCCTTCAAGATTCCAAATCTAAATGTTTTTACTTATTTTATTTATTTATGTCATATCACACAGGAAAGGAACACGTATACATATATACTATATACATACATATACATATATATAAAAATTAAAAAAAAATACTAAGTAATAATACCAAATTTAAAATAAATAGAAAATAGTTTCCCAATGAATCAAAACTATGAGAGTGCGCAAATGCCCCACCCATCCACTAGGTGGTTAGATATTTCAATATTTTACGATGAAACGTCATTATCAAAAAATCATAGGTATCTGTAGAACGAAGTAACGGATTTTTTTGATTCAAACGTCAAATGAAGCTTAATAATTTATATTTTTCATATAAGCACCAAACGAAAAAAAGTGCCTGTTAATAATAGTATTTAAAAGAAAATTGTATTATTTATTATTGAGGACTTCTTTTTTGTATTTTTATTTTGAAGCTAGAAGCCCTACCTATCAATGTAAAAAAAAATCCCTTGGTATTCGTACTTTTTTCTTAGATATAAATTTTTAAACGGACCGTATACCTAAAGTAACGCACTACGGGAGCATTGCACTGAGAGGAATGTATTGTTTTTTTTCTACTTGGAAGCTATAGCTAATTTTTTTTTGTATTTTTAGTTTGAAGCCATATACCTTATCTATCTATGTACAAAATATTGTGATGTTGTTCGGCTTCGTTGCAATAAGTTGGAATTTTCTCGAGATAAAGACTGGTCGTTTTTCAATAGCAGCTTAATTAGAACGTAATTTAGAGAACCTTGCAGTTTAATTTTCTTAATTATTCCTAATCGAGTAAGAATAATGACTTGAGATTTTCCACAAATAAAAGAGAATAGATTATGGATAATTTTAAGAGAAAATTTGGTAGAAAGACGGCATTGAAAGTAATATAATGACTTATGAAACATAGTATGACCCCGAAATCATCTTAGATTCGGTAATTAGAATCGAATCGAGATTTAGTGAAAAGAATTATTTTTATCATAAATAGGGGCAGTAATTAACTACCCTTATTTTCCTTATTTAGCCCTCCTGGATAATTTCCGAACTAGAAAGTGATTTCAATTTTTTTGTTTTTGTATTAAGAATTCGAAAACTTTGTCGTTTTTAACTCCACCCCCCCCCCCCCCCCCCCCCCCCCCTTCATCCTATTCTGATAATATAACAAAGTCAAAAAACTTTTCCGAATTTACATCCTCTTGTCTGGTGATTTTCCGCACAACGTCCACATACAGAATTCCTTTTCACTCGCCTGTTTTATGTCCAAAACCTAGATGCTAAAAACATCTCATTATATTGTATTCCTCATAAACAGCGCAATCATCCGAAACAATATTTACTTTTCCTAGATCCATAACCTTATGAAAACTTTCAGCATCCAACTCAATCACTGCATTATAATACCAGAAACTTCTATCTCTTTTAGATTTCTTAAAAATTTAACTACACTTCAGTTTACTTTTCTTCAACACTTCATTTTGCAATCTCAACTTTTCCTCTAACAAACTTTGATCTAGCTCATCCCTAATTTCACTAATGAAGAACTTTGGATTTCTTAATTGCGGAATTTGGATCTCGTGATTTTCACTCAACTTTTGTTGTACAACAGCTTCTACTTTGTTTCTTTCCTGGTCTTTTTCACACATAATAGCCACTACTCCATGATGTTTTCCCTCTAATCCGCTTATTTTAAAATCTGTAGGGTCGACTTGCTTCTTGAGGTCCTCTTTTGTTTTGGAGTTAGCCTGTTTAGCTTTCGGTTTTAATAGGACTGGCACTTGTTTTTTTAATTGGCTAGCATAAGATTCTTTATTTGCAGTTTTGCCGTTTATCTTCTTAACCTCATTTAATACATCCCCATCCGTCTTATTCATTTCATTTAGATTTCCTAATATTTCTTTAATTTCCCCGCCGCCTTGATTTAGAATTTTTGATTTATTCTCACACATAGTTTGGAATACTTTCTCAAACATATTAGTTATAGCTTGCTTACCTTCCACACAGGTATCACACATATAAAGAACATTTTTCTTTGTTGCAATTAAATTTTTATCATATTTTTCCTAAGGCTGATAACTCATGTAGTTTCGATCCGGATGAATTGAATGTTTACTTTATAAATAGTGCACAACAAAATACTTCCTTTGAACCAGATTTTCATGAGCAATCCTATGATGCCAGTAATGGTCAATTTGCGTTTCGTAATGTGATCTTTGACGAAGTGGTATTGGAATTTAAATCTATTAAATCTAATGCTATTGGTCGTGATAACATAGACATTCGCTTCCTTAGGCATTTTTCCCATACATATTTAGGCCTATCTTGCATATATTTAATACAGCAATTACCACATCCTCATTCCCAGCTCAGTGGAAGTGTAGCGGCTCAGGCCTTAAGCAAAGATTAATATACATACATACATACATATGCATAAATAATAATTGCCTAAAAGAAGAGTTTACTCAACGTCTCTTACCTAGTGATAAGAGAAGAGAGCACATCATCATTCCCGATTATTACGACAACATATAACCGAATTAGTTTTAGCCCAGTAGGTCTAGAATTTAAGTTAGTCCTTATCCAGTGTTCAAGTTGACAGCAATAAAGTTTAAGTTAAGCCGGCGTTTGGTTTTATTTGAGAAAACCTTATTAGAATTTACCTTCACTACCAACAGGAAGGTTGCAAAAGTATACCCAACGAAGAAAAAAAGCAAGCATCTACGCTTCAAGAGTTTAGACCCATAAGTATTCTTCCTGTGCTGTCGAAAGTATTGGAACGCTTGTTATACAGTCAAATCCGGGAAGTTATTGATAATAATAATCTAATCTCCGATCAACAGTCTGGTTTTAGAGCTAAACACAGTTCTATTACTACTCTGCTCTATCTTATTGAGAAGGTGCGACAAAACATTGAACTACGACAACCCACAACTCAGTGTTTACTCGACTCTTCGAAGGCCTTTGACTCGGTGGATCATCGTATTTTATGTTATAAACTACATAGTCAGTTTGAATTTTGCACTTCAGCAGCAAACTTTATGTGGTCCTATCTCACAGGTAGACAACAAGCTACTGTAGCTCACATCGAACTTCAGGCTTATTAGCTCTTTGCTCAGGTGTACCGCAGGGTTCAATCTTTGGACCGTTATTATTCGCCATATACATTAATGATTTGATACTTGTCCCGGAATCTTGTTCAATACTTTTGTATGCTGATGACGTTCAACTATTTCTTTCAGCGAATGTTGACAATATATCTGTCAGTGTTGATGAATTCAATAATGATTTATCTCGAATTAGTGCGTGGGCTGTGGATAATAAACTGTTGCTGAATCCATTTAAATCGCAAAGCATAATACTTTTTCATATACCAATTACCACCGTGAGTGTCCCGGCATTGTATCTAAACGGTACCCGCATAGAATATAGTGAAATGGTAACTAATCTGGGCATGACTGTGGATGCAACGGTGACATGGCGTTATCACATTAACAAAACTGTTGGCCAAAGTCTATGGTGGCTTAAGAAACTTATGACGTCATGCAAAGTATACACCTTCAAAGCTCCGCGAGCGCCTTGTCAAAGCACTTTTAATTTCCATTATATCTTATGGCGCCGGCATATATTTCAATGTTTACAGCATCAATCGTAGGAAACTTAATGTGGCGTATAATGCTTGCGTGCGATATATTTTTGGTCTCCGGAGATATGATCATATATCTGAATTTTCTAGGCAGATTTTTGGATGCTCACTGGATAATTATTTAATATTCCGACTTAGTTAGTGTCATGATGTATATGATAATAAACAATCATTGTCCTAATTATCTAAAAAAAATTACGCTTCCTCCCATCACGTCGTACCCAACAAATTAATATTCCAAGGTTTCAGACTTCTTTTAGTTCGCGCACCTTTTTCATTCACGGTGTCAGAGTCTGGAATAATCTTCCTCTGGATATTCGTATGAGTTCCAGTCCTAGGGATTTCAGATTGAGAGCCTTACAACACTTTAGGAGTTCTTAATCTTATATCTGTTAGATATTTCTGCTTCTATTGTTTTATTATTACTCTTTTTTTCATCCTATAGCTATATATCTTTTCACGCCTGATTTTTCTAATACTATTGTTACTATTATTGGTCTTATCATATATTTATTAACAATGATCTTAACTCTTAGCATGCTTATTTGATTAACTTTCATTGCTTTCGTTTGATTGGTTTAAATTGTAGATTAAGTACATACTAATATGAAATTATAACAGTTGAATTTTTCTAACTCAGAGTTTGCGCAAATTAATGAGAATTGTATCTCAATAGTGCTCTTAATAAAAAAAACTATTATTATTATATTCCGTCAACGTCGTACACTTTTCATGGAATAGACCATTATAGAACTCATTGCAAGGAATCGTTTCTAATATGTTTATTACACTTTTTACACAAAGGTGCCATCGTTTTATCAAATTTCTTCTGATGAATTTTTTGTTTTTTTTTAGGTTAACCGACTTAAAATTGACTATCAAATTTTTGACGCAATTCTAATAATCACTGTGATATCTCCTTAGTCACAATTTATCCTATCTATCACTTATTTATTTTTTATTAAATGCAAGTCAAATTTATGATGAAATTTATCAAAATTATAGAGCGAAAACCTATTGAGCCTGACACCTTTGTCAGCTCATACACGACACATTATTGGGTAGTAGCAAGTGAATCTGATTTTTTATTCTTACTTTTGCTATCATCTCAGTAATATTTAACCATTGCAACGTTTCGAGCATGCTTCTAATTGAATAAAAATTCTTACGACCACAAATTGTTTGTTTCCTTAGAACTAAATTTTAAAATCTTTTGAAAAGTTTCATTTGCAATAATTAAGAAAATGTAATCATGTAATCATGATTACGGTAACATTTTCCTAAGATTACTCGATGTAATCATGATTAATGATTGACGGGTATTCATGGTTGATGTAATCATGATTGATTTAATAATGATTATTAATTTGATTACAAATTTAGTTGATTACGTCCAACACTGCTTGGTAGGCATAAAATCGTCTGACACTTTCATGAATTAAGTTATACAACTTGATTTAATAACAAACGTAAACAGAACTGTAAGTTTTGACAGTTGGATATTCACCGAAGAAAAGATACATTCAGTGCAATTCGTTAAATTCTTCGTCAACTGTATAAAGACTGACATTCGTTCACCAGGAACTTTTAGTGAGTGCACATAAGAAATAAACGAAACTGACTATTTTGTAAAGTAGAAGTTCAAGTAGTCCAACTACCAGAGTTTGAGTCCTACATAAGAGTTCACTCCAAATATTGGAATAGGATTGCTCGCTCACTTATCGCTCGCCCGGAGCAATTTTCGTTTTAGGAAAATACGCTACAATATCTTTTAAATTAAAAACAAAACAAAATCTTAGAATTCAGCGAATCGACAATCTCTGTCGTTCTCTCTCTAATTTAATCAGTTAATAGAAATGCAACTATAAGCATTCTCAGTGAATTTGATATCAGAACCAAAGGAAGGTTTAATTCAGCTAATTTTAGTAATTTAATTTGATTTGAAATTTAAATATGTTTTAAAAAATATAAAAATTTCAATCACACACTCTTTCTGCTCCTTATAAAGTAGTTCTTTGTCTTAATTAACTATATTTCTTTATCAAATGTACAAAAAAAAAAAAATCCAATCTGAAAATAGCTCAGTCAGTCAGACAACAAAATAACTGAAACAAATTATATAAAAATCTCATCCTCAGATAAACTCTATAGGTATGTATTTTGCCTGTCTGCTCCTACAATAGAAAGAACAAAAATCATAAAATCTTTCCATTTCCAGAGCCAACCGAAACGTCTTAATTGACGGTGTGAGAAGCTAATTTCTCCAACAAAGTCTTCTTTTATGGTGCCATGTTATCACGTCGTCCAACTTTTGCTGAATCTGACGTTTACTTTGGATAATGTTTGCCATGTCTTGGACTTATCTCCTTTTCCAAGAAAAACTTAATGTAAATTGAGGAAAAGAAAAAATAATGATACAAAAAAGAAAAAACGAAGAGGAAAGATATAAAAATAAAATAAAAATAAAAATCCTGAAATGTAAAGACGAAAACCAAAATACATTTCACCTCCGCATTGCATTGCCAAGCTGGAAATGATCCAAACAACTACGTTTTTGTTTTTACTTCATTTGTATAACCCTATAAATGGAGGCAGGAAGGATATAAGGACACAAAATAGGTTAAAAAGTCGTTTCCTTTTTGTATGGTCAAAATCGCTCTCTTATGTTTCAGGGCAAACATCATGTTGGCAAAGTAAATATTTGTCAGAGGAATATCCATCAAGGCTAAATGTTTCATGCTCCATCTTTGGTGTGTACACAAACGCAAAAAGCTTTTCCTGACTAATTCATTTAAAGGTGAAGCATATTGGTATTGACTGAAACGATCTGTTGTCATATATAGACGTATTACTCCTAGAGATTGAGTATGCTTTTCAGTAGTTCGATTCTATAAAATGCCTACTTAAAATACATGTTTTTTTTTATAGAAGAAACTTCAGTTTTAATGTGAAAAGGACATCTCAAGTTGTAATGGTTTTCGTTTATTGAATTTCATTTTCCTTAACTAAGTGCTCACAAAAGTTATAATGTATGTATATGAATTAAAAGTGCATACAAGATTCTAGGCTTGATTATACTTGAATTAAAATAGTTCTATGAATATAGCTACCTCTATGACGAGACCGTTAAGTCAGTTAAATGTTAAAACTCCACGATTTGGTATAAAAATCCATGAGAGTTCAACGAATTTTGGGTATTGCCCAATATTTGACCGTCACATGGCTACGGTTAGTACTAGCTGAGTCCCAAACGTTGGTGGTAAGGAGATACGTTCTTCGAGACAAATCTTACGGCTAATACTAGCGGCTGTAGTTAGGCATAGATGACTAACGGGGAATTCTTCGATATTTACTTCTTCTGTGGATATAGCCGGGCAGCTTCCAACTCACATAAGAGAAAGGATGCGTTAACCATATGTAAAATACGTGAAATCGGAACACAAGTTAAGGGTAGATTAACAATTTATATACATTTACGAGTCAATAATTTGTTAGTTTACAAAAAAATTATTTAAATCTCTAAAAACTTTTTTAAACAGAATAATACCACTGCCTTCTAGTGAAAATGCCTTTATGCCGCTTTAAATATCAAGCATCAACTGACCCAGGCACCCACGTATCAAAACTGATGCTGATTTTGATGCTATCATTGGGATTTTGTGACAGTTGAAATCTTCAATCAAAATATGAAGACCGATGCCGCTATTGGGTTTTGGTCTTTACAGACAGAGTCTGGGTTTTTCTTTACATAAAAGTATAAGATAATGGGCCTGGAAATTTTTTGCAGACATTTTATCTGTTACCAAATACGGAAGTGTCAATGCCAATATTTTTCCATCATCTCCAAGTGAAATAGACTTTTTCATCCAAATATATTATGGAAATCAGCTCCAGATATACCCACAAAAAAAAAGCTTGGTCTAAATTCGAGAAGTAAGATATTGAAATTTCAAACGTTATGAAACACCACGGCGGTAATATCTAGAACGCGTTGTGAAATAAATTGAATCCATCCAGTGGTTTCACTGAATTTTTATCCACATGCAGAAAGAATGGAATACACAAAAAATAAAAACAAACAAAAGTTATGTCCACTTTGTTATGGACAAGCGAAAGCATTATACACACATATAAATGTCATCATATCAATGAATACACGACTATAAAACTTTACACTATGAAAAGCCAACAGCACAAGATTCTAGAAAGTAAAGGATCAATGAAAAGCGCTACATTGTAGCTGGCTGCAAGTTTAAGTAATGCCCGCTGTGCAAAAACTTGCAAGCGCGGTAATTACGATCAATAAGGAATAGATCAATATTCGAATGTATTTCATCGATGATAAATATGGAAAATGTCAACATAAATCTAAGTGTATAAATACAGAGCAACTGAAATAAATAAATCAGAGTTAATTTTAAACTCTACAAGTGTCTTTCATTTGAACCAAACTGAGAATTCCCTTAGCTCCGACATGGCAGCACTTAAAGGTAATTGAGCTCTTCACCTCCTGCCATTTCAATTACTAATTGAGCTCCTTACATCTAGTAATTTTTCTAGTTTTCCTAATAGCGAACTTTATAGCTGCTACCTGGATAGGCCAGCAAACTTACACAGGCTGTTCCGGTGTAGGTGATCCATAGAGAGGGTGGTGATAGGACTCACTTAGGCAAACAAAAAATTGTATGGTGAAGGGAGTAAGACGCGTCGTTTCGGTGGTAGGGGGTTTAAGATTTCTAGTTCTGTTTCAAGTTTACACCCTGTAAATTTCTTGATATATACCCTATCAAAGCGAGATTCATCTCAAATGATAACAAACTGTCTAAGCTTTGCAACGAATGCACAACAACCCTTCCTGTCGTTGTAGGACGTCAAGTCAGAAAATTGGAGAAAAAAAATCCTAATTTTTTCAAATTTTCACGATTTTTCCGCCAAAATGCATGATGACTATATACAGTTTATTTACAAGATGTAGAAACCCCGGAATGTTGCCTCTAATTTGACGTACCTACCTAAATGCAATCGATATTCCCATTTCTGTGATTTATAATTTCATTAATTTTGCCAATTTGTGTGGAATTGCATAAAATTAGGCGCAATTTCTATTGTTATTAGCAAAATTAATAAAACTATTCATCATAAAAACGGGAATATCTGAAAAATGGTAGCATTTAGGTATGTATATGTGCATAGTCAAATTAAAGGTAAGGTTCCGGTGTTTCCAAATCTTGTAAATAAACTGTATAGCTATCATGCATTTTGGCGGGAAAAACGTTAAAATTTGAAAAAAACTAGGATGATTAGCAACACCATTCCTCTCAAATAACCATACAAAAAATTATCCAGTGGTTTAAATCCGGGCTTCTTGGTGGCCAATGAACATCAGAATTTATTGAAATTAAGCGATCGGCAAATTTTGTTGGCAATAAATGCAGTGTTGCACGACTTGTGTGGCATGTCGCTTCGTCTTGTTCCCCATTCACAGTAAAGGCATTTTCGTGTTCGTTTTCAAAGAAAAACGGCCCAATGATGCCACTAGCCCATAGACCACACCAAACAGTGACTTTCGGAGGATGAACTTCTGCTTCGTGAATAACATGACATGAGGATTTTCCACTCCCCAAATTCGACAGTTTTGTTTCTTGACGTCCAGATGAAAATGTGCTTCATCACTAAAGATGATTTTTGATGAAAAATCTTCATTTTGTTTAAGCATCCAATCAACAAATCGACGACGTTTTAAATGGTCTGGTTGCTTCAATTGTTGAGTTATTTGAATTTTGTATGGATGCATATGACGATCAACATGCAAAATGCGTCGTATTGTGGTTCGTGAAATGTTTAGTTCCTGTGAACGATGCCTGGTTGATGTGCTTGGTTCATTACGAACACTTTCACTAACAGCTGCCACTACATCAGGAGTACGAACTAGATGAATATGTTGATTCGGCCTACGACCTTCCACTAAACCAGTTTCTTCAAAACGATCAATAATTTTTCCAATTGCATGCTCAGTAGGACGTTCACGTCGGCCAAGACTCACGTAATTTACGAAATGTTGTTCTTTTTAAACGACCATTTTCATAATACACTTGCACAATCAAAATACGCTCTTGTGTTGTTATCGACTCCATGACTACAAATGGGGTATTTTTGACTTTTCATACGTCAAAGAATTTTTTAGTACAGTAACATTAATACTAAAAATCATCGACTGAAAAAAGGACCAGCAGATGGCCTACCCGTTGTAACACAAAATGTATTTGGACGATAGGGCAATGTCCATGTTGTGCTGCAAGACCACAACTATCAACTCCAAACTCTAATACTAACCATAAAACATTGCCTTGCTACTTGTCTTTGCAGTAGAGAGAGAAAGATGATGTACATATTTCGGTTTTTTATTGGCCTATTTTATTTTAATTTTTTTTATCTTTACTACATAGTGTGATGAAAAATATCAGTTCTACCACTTTGTTGATTTTTTTCTGTTCAGCGAAGGTTTATTCACGAAATCGTTTCAAATTTCGATGAAATTGTTCATCTCTGTTCGCCTAGTAGTTGAATCAGTCTGTCAAATTTGTTTTCACAATCTATAGACTGTTCATTTTGGTGGTAACACATTGATTTAATAATGGTACGGTAGGGGCGCACCGAGAGGGGGACGAACAGGACCGGTGCCCCTTCAGAATGTCAGTTTTCTGAACATAATTTACAAATTACGTATAAAATGTGGTCTGTATATGATTACAAAGTCCGATAAAATAAAATAATATCTTTTAATCTACAATAGCAGTCCTTAAGTGCTCAGAAGGGTGCAGGACGCGACATTAGAGCGCTATTTTGTTAGGACTTGGGACACCTACGCCCCCCCCCCCCCCCAAAGACAAATCCTGGTTGCGTTACTGTGGTACGGCAAAATTGATTCGCAACGATAGTAAAAGGTACTTTCAATCTTGCATGTCAGTCTATCTGACTGTCTGTTTGTCCATCTATCCATTCATAGATAACTCTAGATTGCGTTGACTTTGAGAAATAAAAAAAAAAAATTTCATATGAAAATAGATCCATGTTTGAAAATCGATATGAAATCGTGCAACTATTTCGTAGGGTTGCCATACGAAAATTCTGATTGTTATTCTGACGTATTACTTATATGTACTGACAGCGAAGAAATGGAATAAATTTGGCAATTGCTTTGTAGGGTTGCCATGTAGGATTTTAAGTTTTTATTATGTATAATCTGTAACGCTCTGCAAATTAAAATTAAAATGCAAAAACAACCCGCAGAAAGGGTTGCCTGTATTTCGGGTATTGAGTGTGACAGGTCTAAGCTAAATAGTTTGCGCTTTTAAATTTTATATGAAAAGACACGCAACGTTTTGTGATAAATATAGTACGCAAATGAAATAAAACTGAGTATTTAGGCAAATTTTAAATTATTGGGTACATTTTTCAGGTAATATAGGATAA
This sequence comes from Dioctria linearis, assembly GCA_963930735.1. NCBI lineage: Eukaryota > Metazoa > Arthropoda > Insecta > Diptera > Asilidae > Dioctria > Dioctria linearis. The sequence continues at coordinate 47,784,945 of OZ005742.1, read as the reverse complement.
TTCATAAAATATGATAGAAGAAGAGAAGAAGAATAACTAGTTGCCACCTAAACGATGCAGGTTACCACCATTCCATACAGAAGTTTTCTTGTTCCTTCCAACATAGCTTAGGATCTCCTACATTCGTATGCAAAATTGATCTACAGATCTCCTTTGTCAAACGGTTAGTTAAACATCGTGTATACCTAATAGATGTCGCATGCACTACCAAAAAAGTATGGAAAATTTATATGGCTGCATGGTCCATTCCGGAATGGATCACAACATTTGAAATGAAGTATACATCCAGTGATTCATATTTTTTTGTATCTGAAGTATTGAGGAAGTCGATCAAATGTATACCAAACTGCTATTATAAAAACACTTGCGCTCGGGAATGCACTACTCATTTCAAAATCTGTATACTTTGCTCTAGTATGCCATGCGACATCTAGTTCTTGTGCCATCTATGGTAATAGTTAGTTGCGATGAAGCTTTAAAGGAATTGTTTTAAGGTCTACAGTTTAATCGATAAACGATGATTTTTTCTGCCAGGTACTGCATTTCTATGATGGCAAAAGTGGAGAATTAATAGTACTGAAAACTTGTGCGGATATCAGAAAAGTTGTACGGTACCGCCCTACCAAATTAAATAAATACAAGTGGAAATACTAATGCTAATGGCGGTAATTTTGTTTCTCCTCCCTTAATTGTCGCATTTGTATCCCTTAGTTTTACTTCTTTAATATTCCCAGTAATATCCACACTCTCGGAAATTACTCGCACTCCTTTTTCTACAATAAATAGCTAAAATTTGTCGTTGCTATGACAAAAAAAATACAGGTTCATTTATTTTTTTTTTTAAATCAAAAGACAAAAAATCTTTATCGCAACGCTTCAATTACCAATCTGAGGATATTTTTTGAATTTGTCGAATAATTTATTCAAGACTATAAGAGATGAAAGATGAAAAAAATTATTCGAAATTAGAAGTAAATTTTATCGGAGAAGAAAGGCATCTTTTATGTTCAAATAAATTTCAGGTCGAATAAAAATTTATATTGCTTGTGGCGGTAAGAGATTTTTATTTTATCTTTTATATCTAAATAATTTTATCCCTCGAATAATGGCCAGGGCAGCTCTGCCTCAAGGTGGTCAAAGTGATGGATATTTTAATTTCGTTTGATTCTTGAAAATGCTGATCTACATCAGTTTGATTTTATGTAGGAATATTATCCAACCTTGCCTCCCATTCCCATATACTTCCGTTGACAACCTCCCGATTGATCTAATGGAAATCTTCTATATGAAAAAATTAATGTTAATGTAGTTGGACAGGAGATCCCATCCCAAGCAGGGAGGACAGAGTGGCCCATTGTGCTATCCTGATAGAATTCATTTCATCAAAGTGTTCGGTTGTCTCAGACTCTCCTGCTAGGCAGGAGAGACACTCAGGACTGTCGACAGCTCCCATCCTTGTTAGATGAACGTGAAGTGAGCTGTAGCCGATGATGATGTAAACCACAGTCCTACATTCTTTCTGAGCCCCATAAGAAAATTAGAGATATTTCTATTGGACCCATCGAAAAAAGTTTTGTGCACCTGCAAAAACTTAGGTTCGCCCATCTCCTTATGAAAATCCGCTTTGAGGAGATACCCGATACTGGTGATGGCGACACCTACGGAGGGTTCTGGTGCAATGAACGGAGAATTAGAGCCAACCGTAGCTAAAAGGTCAGCCCTTTCATTCCCCATGATCCCCACGGGACCAGGGACCCACTGAAGGTAGAGCACAATCTTGAGAGTAAAAGAAAAAGTGGTAGGTAATTCGGGAGTATAGGGTTGAATTTAGGATTGGAGATCAGATTTTTGAAGGGATGTGCAGGCGATGTTGGCCTCGCATTCGCTACAACGTGAAGGATCTGCTGTGAGTCCTAGTTCATTTTACTCCCTTAATAAATTTAGACTGTTAATAAACCTAGAGCCATGTCGGGACTTGAGTTCCACACGTAATTTTGTGGAGGAAAAGCATGTTCGAAGTGGAGTTAACTTCGCCTGGCGGAGTTACAGAGCAGGTGCTCCGAGGTTTCATGAGTACGCTGACAGAACCAGCAAAATGAAGTGTCAGCCAATCCCATCTTATTTAGGTGGTAACGCAAGGAGCAGTGCTTTGAGAAACACTTTGTAATCATTATAAGATCCGTTCTTCTAACGAGTAGGAATTATTGTGTTTTTTCGCCAGTGATGTTGATAAACTTTTTTTTCTGACGAAGTTCTTGAAGCGTTTCCCAAAAAAGCTATTTAGCTCTGAGATAAAACTTTGACTGAATCTAGGAGTCCCTTTAACTTAAAAGCCTACAAAAATAGAAAATGGTTTTCGAAGGATTCATAAAATTTTACGATGTAGCCGAATCTAACTTCAAGTGAATGAGAATAAGCTTGAGTTGAAGCAAGTGTGGTACGCATAAAAAGGATTCCACATTATGTTGGTGTTAAAGGTGATTGATATTTGAAATTCACCTATCATTTCTACTCAGATCAAGCGACATTTTTTAGGCTTTGACTAATGTAGAGAAAGAACCCGTTCGGATCCTGCCCCAATGTAAGGATTATATTTTTATCTTTGATTTATCGTAGATGTATTTTTTTCTGATGGAGTAAAATATTCAAGACCTACCCCAGTTGTAATTAGATCTGCTGATTATGACTAAGTTTTGGGATATGCTCTTTCTCGAATGAGTATATTTGTAAGCAGACAGTTAGGTTAGGTTAGGCAAGGGAGGTGTTGCTAGAAGTGACAAGCATGTTTCACTTAGTGCTCCAATGGGGCCACTGTACACCTTGACCTCATGGGATAGCCTTTGAAACTGCCCTACATCTATCCTGATTCCCTTAGGAATCTTAGGATACATCTCTTAATTTGCAACTCCCCAGACTTGAAATAAAGTAGTGTTACCTAATAGCTTGCTTCTGTTATTCATCAAAGCGGGGCACTCGCAAAGTACGTGTTGCATGAATCGATTTCTTCTAAATCTTTAAAAGTCCTGCAAAAATCGTTCCTATTCCCAGTCTTCTAGGATGGTCTCCTATGACCCAGTAATCCGTAATGACCCTTACTAGATTCCTATGATATTTGTTCTACTGCCATTAAGCAGTTCTCTTGTCCTCTTCTTGTCATATTTAGGAAACAATTACCTCGTAATAGGCCATGTTTCCCTGTTGATCCAGTGGAGGCCTGCCTTTTGATATGCGCTGCTGATGACCTTCTCTTTTAAACTCCAATCGTGATCTTCACATAAGCTATCCAAGTGATAGCTGATAGGTAATTAATAGAAATAAGAAACGGAGGAGAAGAGAATACTGAACTTGAGGTATACCGACGATCCTTGCATAGTATCTTGCAATATCAGTTTGATTTAATGGTCAAAAGAAAACTTTCAATGTATTTAAGGAAGTTAATGTCAAGTCTTAATACCACGGAAGTGAACCATATCGACCAACTTTCGGCAATATGCCTAGGTAATTATTAAGTAATTACAAAGATCAGGCGGATTTGCCTATAAGCAGAGCAGAGCATTGATGAAGTAGAAAAAAAAACGATATCCAAGTCGCACGGAAACGGATTCATGGTCTTCAACTTCATTATCGACAGGTTGATTGCAGAACTACAAAAACGTGGTTCTGCTTACGAGAACTTGAGTAAAATGTTTGACTTTCCCATAAAGCTGCATAGCTTGGAGTTTCAAGATATCTGCGAGGGCGGACGGAACTTGAAAGCCTTCTATCTAGGAAACTTAGGTGGAACTTTGGGAAACGAGTGTCTGCAGATCCGAGCTCCTTTGCCGCCTGCTGAGGCTACATGGGGAAAACAATTTTCAGCTCTGGAGTTGTACAAGTACATCCTTGAAAAAAGGGCATTTATCCAAATGTGAAAATAGTCCTCTGGATGTTGTTTTGTATACAGTGATGAAACTGCTCGGCAGAACAGTCGTTTTCAGCGCTAAAACAAGTGATGAACTATTTAAGATCCACCACAGAGGAGATCAGGCTCATTTTACTCTCTGTGCTGTACATTGAGTCTGAAATAATGCAATCTGTGGACTATCCTGAGGTAATCTGTTCCTTTGTAAAAAAGAAAGTTCGTGGCATGGCAATCTAAGCGTATGCTTACATGCAACGAGATTACTATGAATATAATTTCGTACTTATTATAGCTAATCCTGCGTCTTTATTTCCAAAGGTCGATCTACATTAAATAAATGAAAAACAATGGTAACATTTTTGTTTTATTCAATTATTCATAAGAGGGGATATTAACCACCTAGGAGCTTGAGCCTTCATGTTAGAGCCTGGGGTGAGTAAGGACTTTAAGTAAATCTCCGGTTGGGTAGCCAGCCCGAAATACCAATTCACCTTAGCTTCTTAATATTTTATGAAATTGATGTTGATGAGTGTTTCGAATGTTTTAGAGACAATCAAATAAAGTACAATTGGTCTCGCCTCTGATTTTTAGGTTATTAATGGATTAACGTTTAATTAAAGAATGGGTGCATCTCCTACCTAACTATTAGCGGAGGAATTCCTATTTCCATAGGAAGGGAAACCAACGATTTCAGGTCGGTCATAACATTGCGCATACAACTGATAAATAAACCGATGATTTCGTTTAGAAATCGTGTAAATAAAGGTACTTGACTAATCTTTTAGTGCATATGCTTCTGACAACCTTTTGATCAAAGTTGGAAAAGTTAGCGTTTTTTGGCTTCTTCAAGTGTACTCTAGACAGTCTAACTTTCGACGAAACGGAATTTGTGTATACTGAAAATGTTCTCTAAGGGAAATACTCGAAAATGCTTAACAAAATCTCATTGAAAATTTATTTCTTCTGTGATGTGTCTTCTGACCTAATCACTTCTTCTTAACGCTCTTTTCTTGAGATAATTCGTAAGCGGGCACCCCACCAGCTGCTCGCGGTAAGGCGGGACATGGTCATTTCTGCGAAGTCCGAAGATGAATCGTAAGCAATCGTTGAACGCGACATCCATTTTATGGGTACAAACACTATCAAGTCGAGGGAAAATTAAACTTCTGCATGTGAAACACGGTAGGATTAGTGTTTTAACCAAATTTAACGAGTTACTTGTGACAAAATACTGGCGGAGAGCCAGGAGCCTTCATAGTCCGGAGTAAATTTTACTAATTTTTGATTTTGTATTGTCACAGCAGTTAATATTTTGGTTCAACACAATACCCACATTTTTCACTTTACTAGCACAAGATAATAATTACGGGTGGGATATCAGACGAAAGGAGTGGACTGTTGTGAAAAATAATATATTGAGACTTAGAGGGATTCAATCTCAATGCGATAATCCTGGACCATGCATTGATTCTACTCAAATCGTCATTAATACATGCGATGCCATCTTCAAACAGGCCAATAGGTCTGTTTAGATAAAGCTGCACATCATCTGCGTATAAGAGAATCTTGACATCACGTCCAACTAGAGGAAGTTGATTAATAAATAAACTAAATAGCAACGGCCCCAAGATTGAACCCTGAGGTACACCAGTCGGGAGAGGAAGTGCATCCGACAACCTATCATTCACCTTCAACCGTTGATGGAATTCTGATAAGAAACTCTCGATCAGAGCAGAAGTGGAAATAGTAAATCCAAGAAAATTAGATAGCTTATGCTGTAACAAGCTGTGATTTACACTATCGAAAGGTTTTGAGAAATAAAGCAGAACAAAAATGGTAGCATTATCCTAGTCTAAGGCTGCTCTTATATCACTAGTCACTTTAAGTATAGCAGTCTCTTAAACAAGAGTTCAGGATATGAAGAATGTATGTGTCGATCATTGGAAGTAGAATCTTAATAAAACATGGAGACAGACAATCAGGTCCAACAACATGAGATTTAATAGCATAAATGGAAGTAAACAATTCACTTCGATCTACACCGCGAAAAGAAAAAGATGGGGTAATGCAACTGATGTCGCTTACAGTAGAATCAATATAACTCGAGTTAGAAGTCCTAGCATGCTCATCGTTCAATTGAGTAGTAAAAAATCTATTTAGATTATTGGGATCCTGCTCGCAGTTAGTTTTATCTTTCCCGTAAATTCCTGCTACTCTTAGGCTCTACCACAAAATTCTTGGTTGCAAGTCACTGTGAAATTTGGTGCTAAAGTATCAACGTTTAGCTACACAAGGAGGAGAATATGTCGGCTTGGCTATCGATTGACAAAGAATAGTAGATAGAATCCTATGGTAAACCAGAACACTCATCAAATAAAGCTGCCATGTCGATATTATTGAAGTCACGATAAGAGTAAGTCCTAGGAGATGGGTTAAGAGAAGTGAAGTGAAGTGAAAATTGTCTTCCAGTAATTTTAAGTTTCATTGCCTTTGCAATAGTAGTAACGTTTATGTACCTTAATTAATATAATTATTATTGTTTAATGCATTGCGTATAAAGTCCGATTCTATTAACAAATGAAGGCATGCAATTCTTTTGACAGTGAAGATTTATCGAGGGAGATCTTCCATGCCTGTTTGTACTATTTTTTGCAGTGGTCGAAATCTGTTTGATTAATCGTAGTGACATCCTACTGTAGTTAGGTTAGTTTAGGTTAGGTTAGAGTGGCGGCCATTGCACCTGTGATCAGCCTCACGTAGACAGTTTAGGATCCAGTGTGATACTACCTTAATGGGACTCTACCTGGGAAAGATACATCATATTAGGGGAAGCGCTAAAGACAGCCACAAGAGTTAATGAACCATACCAGGTCTCTCAGCTCCTTATCTACAAGCTCCCACAATTCGTCGAAAAAGCAGCTGCCAAGCGCATTCTTTCTACGCTTGGCAAGGTTATGTCATTCACACAGCAGGTGGCGAATACTCTTCCTCATCCATACAGCTTCTGCAGAAGTCATTGTATGGAGCTTGCATGCGCTCTGTATGTTTACCGAAGAAACAGTGCCTCACAATAACAGCGATAAGGTTACGCAGATAATTACCTAGGATAAATCTCGCACCCTAGATGTCTTGAAATTGCGCATTTGGTCGACTCTCAAAAGTCTTAGTGCACTTTTTCCTGCCGTACATTTCTTATGGAGCTCAAGGGGCAGGAGTCGGAGTACGATCTCCATTGCTGCTGTTGGTGTCATAAAAAGAGCACCTGTAACAGCTAGGCAGGCAGCTCTTTGTATTTTTATAAGACTCTTCAGGTGCGTTGCTTTCTCTAGAGCTACTATAGTTAACTCCGCAATTCCATCACATTCAAATCTTACGTGTTTTCTCTTTAACATTTTTTCCAGCCTTGCATGGATTGACTTAAATTTCCTGAGTGTTTACTGTTATGGAAAGCTTATCGGGTTAAGGCTCCACAAATTATTGTTATTTCCAAAAATTTGCATGCATAATATTTTGCTTTGTTTTATAGCTCAAAATATTTAATTTCGATTAGAAACGTAAATATTAAAAAAATTCAACTCAAATCTCTCCAAAATACATTTTTTCTTATTCTTTTTTCACATTAATGGAAACTTAATATCGCGTAAAGTTTCTTAAAAAAACACACCCAAAAATAAGAAATAATTCTATAAAAATGAGATGAACTTCCAACATTCAATCAATTAAGGATAAAACTTTTCAAAAAGCATTAAAGACAAAGACTTCTTAACGACATTTTAATCCTCGTCTTACTCCTCAAGACCACCCTCCTCTACTCCGCACTCTCATCCCAATGTCAGTTCAAAACGTAAAAGTAATTCGAATCAAGTAATTCAATCATGATTGAACGAACCCAAACCTCTGATTTAATGTAATGAACACAAAAGACTTATTTAGCTTAAAATGTTGTTTTTCCTTTGGGAAGAAATTTCCTAGCTTTCTTCGGTTTCATTACGTAACATGAGTCCATGTCAAATCCATTAAAGATTTCCAGCACGTCTAGGCCGGCATACAAATTTTCGACTTCTTTGCTTTGAATTCGTGACGTAATTATTATTTAGAGTGTCTTCCCTGACACGGCGAATATTCTAATTTTCTTGAAATTTAATTCTTTTGTGAAACATCTTGCTTAGATGTAAAAGAAAATTGTCTGCACGCACTCACACATCAAATTTGTAAAAAAATATACAAACGTTCCACACACACGAGTTGAGTTTAAATTAAAATTTTACACAGAAATTAGTATGTTTTTGGCTTGGATTAAGAATGAGATCATTCATTATGAATTTGGAAATTATTGCTCATATTTGACTTAGGATGGAATTGAAGAAAGTTTGGATTGTAAGGACTTACTGATAAGGGTTGACTGATAACAGTAAAATATGAATCAAATACATCCTATAATTTACATACAGATTTAATTTAAAGTTTAGACAACAGGCATAACAATGTTGTTGTTACAAAAGCTTGTCTTCTGGTGTAGTAAAAAAAAAATGATGGACTCTGAGTTTCGCCAGCTCTAAAATATAGTTCTTTCCTCCCTTCTTACCTCTGTTCTTAGTATAGTTATTGTATACACTACAAAGTAGGCTGACCAAAAAATAACTATAGGTATACTGCGATTTCCCAAATAATTCTTCAAATTCAAAATCATTTAATGGTTAAAAGTATCTAAGATAATACAATCTTTTGATGATACAAAACTTAGTTGGTAAATTACAAAGGCAAATACTAAATTCATATTAATATTAAACTAACAAGAAAAAAAAGGAGAAAGCTACCCAACGAACAATTTTTGTCCTATATATAAAACTCGGAGCTCTGCTAGGGAATAAATCTTGCGAACTTAAGGTGTCATAAGAAGCCAGATTATTGTCTCACCGAGTTCTCAGGGAATTGCACTAGACTCTTATAGCGCTAAAGTGGAGAATCCCATATCATGCTCGGGGAATAAAATTTAGTGATGATAAAGGAATAATAATTCCTGTAATGTACTTATATCTTAATGTCATCTTGATGCTCAGAACTTATATAAGACTTTATATGTACCCTATTGTAGAAATTTTGTGTTATAATGTTAATAATAATGTTAAGAGTAGGGGCGACTAGGCCTCCAGAACCTTGCGGACACCGCTACCATAGTTGATCTATTGTGCCTTCCCCTATAGTGATTAGGCAAAATCGAGTCTTTTAACGAGCTCGATTATTGCTTTCGGAGTTAAGATTGCAGACATTATCTAGAGAGATAAGTTCTCTTCCAGTGATTTGCATCCTTAGACCTGCAAGTGCTAGGCACTCGCATATAACGTGCATTGAGGTTTCATCTTCCTCTTCGCACAGTCGACAGAGATCAATGTCGCATTTGCCTATCTTCTTCAGGAAGTGACGGAAGGGGCCATACCAGTGACTGCGTTAGCAAATAGTCTGAGCGACTGTCTGCTAAGTCCAATAAGTTGACGCGACAGGAAATGAGAAGGATTGAAGAATTTCTTCGCCTGCCTCATTCCGGGCGCGCTACGCCAAAGGAGATCCAGTTGCCTGTTTTCCCACTTAAGCAGTTCCCCCCTAAAGTGGCTTTTTGGTAGGCCAAATGTCGGATTGGGACCAATATACGGACAATCAGCTCCGGTTTTGGCCAGTTCATCTGCTTTTTCATTACCATCCACTCCTTCGTGTCCAGGGACCCAAACCAAGGTTACTTGGTTGTCCCTAGACAGTAGTTGGAGTTTCGAGTAGCAGCTCCAAACTAATTTCGACTCAAAGGCTTGAGAGGAAAGAGCTAGGAGCGCAGCTTGGCTGTCTGAACAGATGTAGATGTTGGAGTTCTTATAGCCCTTATTTAGGCTTTCCTGAGCTCCAACCTCTATAGCATAGACTTCAGCCTGGAAAATGGTAGGTGAGACACCAAGCGGAATGGATAGTTCCACTTCTGGACCAATCACCCCTGCGCCTGTTTTCCCGTCCTTCCGGGATCCGTCAGTATACCAGACTTGGGCCCGTTGCGGGAGCTGGAGTCCTCTGTCTAGTATCTGGCTTCTTTCATTAATGGTTACCTTCTAACCTCTTTCAAAAGAGAATCTCTTGGCCATAGTATCTTTTGGAGCTTCTAGGTCGTTAATGTTAACCTGCTCGAAGATAATGAGATGACCAACCCTGGAGAAGGTGCAATCATCTGACCTTTTCTTTCAAAGCATACTGGCTGCAGCTTCCCTCTGAATAAAGAGGTAGAGAGGCTGCAAGCCAAGAATGGCCTCAACTCCTCAACGAGTACATGATGTAAAGGCGCCAGTGGCGCCTAAACATGCCATCCTTTGCACCTTGTCAAGGGTTTTTCTGGTGGTTGCCTGCAATGTTTTAGGCCACCACTCATTTGCCCCATAAGAAAGTATGGGTCTGACTATGCCCCGGAAGATCCATAGGGTCATTTTGGGGTTCAGACCCCACTTTTTCCCGAAAAGCCTGTGGCAAGAGCTGAATGCCCACATGGCTTTGTTTGTTATCATTTCCAGATGAGAATTCCAGGTAAGCTTGCTGTCTAGGATTATTTCTAGATATTTTGCTTCTTTGGAATATTCTATTGCAATTCCATTTAACTTAGGAGGTGGAATCTGAATGCTCCTTTTCCTAGTAAAGGGAACTAGCACTGTTTTACCTGGGTTTATTAATAGTCCCATGTTCTGAGACCATCTGGTAACGTTGTTAAAAGCAGTTTGGATAAGCTCTGGTAAAGCTGATTCAAACTTTCCTTTAACACAGATGACAATATCATCAGCGTATCCTTGGGCCTTAGAGCCGGCCTATTGGAGTAAGTTTAGTAGCTCATCCACAACTAGTAGCCATAGAAGGGGCGATAACACCGCGCCTTGTGGGCAGCCTCTAGTGGCCATGATTGTTGTGGGTTCACCGTTCATGGTAGCTGTTATGCAGCGTTTCTCAAGCATGTTGCCAATCCATCTGACAATGCAGGTTTCTATGCCTCTATCCTCGGATACCCTCTTGATCGAGTCAAAGAGAGTGTTATCGAAAGCGCCTTGTATGCCCATAAAGGAACATATAAGGACCTCCTTTTCCTGTGACGCTTTCTCGATAGTCTCTGCCAGACTGCTGAGAGCGTCCTCGGTGGATTTTCCGGGTTGGTAGGCATATTAATTGGCATTAAGTGGACAGATTTTGAGGGACGTCGTCCGAATATAGTTGTCTATTATTTTCTCTAGAGTTTTCAGGAGAAATGAAGTCAGACTGATAGGCCTGTATGATTTTGCCTCGCTGGGTGATTTTTTACCCGATTTCGGTATAAAAACAACCATGGTTAGTCTCCATGCCTTAGGGATGTATCCCGTGCACAGACTGGCCCTAAATAACTCAGTGATGAGGGGCTTAATATGATCCAGCGATTCTTGCAGTAACGCCGGAAATATGCCATCGCCGCCAGGAGCTTTAAAAGGTTTGAAGGACTTGACAGCCCATCTCACTTTGGCTTCGGTGACAATTTTCTTTGTTGATCGGTAATACCTGTTTAGCACCACTGGTACCACTGAGGATCTGGCGTCTACGTCGGGCTCCTCGGTCACAAAGTTGCAGGGTGGGAAGTGCATTTTGAGAAGGATTCCATCACAGTATTTGATGGAGCCAATGCCGTTGTTATGATCCTTCTAAAAGGCTTTTTGGAGTCGCGAAGCTTTTGAGGTACTCTCAATTTCTTCGCAGATTTTTTCCAGCTCCCTCTTTTGGATCTCCTGAGCTCTTTGTTTTATTCCGTTAGAGCTGTTTTATATGCCTCCCATTGTTGAGTAGCCTTAGCTCTGTTGAAGTGCTTCCTCAGGCTTTTCTTAATTTTGTGTTATAACTTTGTTGTATGATTTCCTAAATTGGTCTAGTTCACTTATATAGGAATTAAATATATCCCTATGTAATAACCTATTTAGGAACAAATTATCCTATATAGGAAAAGTGATCCTAATGTAAAATCATTAAAAGACAATAGATCCTAGTTGAGTCTACAAATTTATTATTCATGTGGAACTTATTATGCATGTGTGACTTAGAGTAATAAATAAATAAATATAATGTTTAATTAATTATGGTCAAAACCAGTTATGTTCATTTGTTTCTCTAAATAAATGGAACTAATGTGAATTTATCTAGTTTTCAATAAATTTATCAATATGTCATTATTTTCATGTTTCTAAGCCAATTTATACCTAAATAAAAATGCGTCCTTTTTTTATTACAAATACGGCCGTCCAAATAATCAGCAAACATGGCCATACATAAGAAAGAGATGATATTGGACTTCAGTTCTCCCTTAAAGATTATAAATGTTGATATAAAACACAAAATTCCCTACCATGACTTCAACACCTACATAAGTAGGAATAAACGCTTATATGGGTAACAAATTCCTATATAAAGATGTAAAATGCTGTGGTGAGAATAGATATTTTGATATGGCATTTGTAGTGCTATATAACCATAGTAGAGCAAATACCGAAACAAAAGCATTCATATGGCACTTATGTTCCTATTTCGTGATATGAACTTTGGAACGTACGCACAGTGGCATACGTTAATATTTTTAATTTAAAGCACTAAACTCGGTCTATCAGAATTGAGTTGAGTATTTAAAACCATATAGACGAAGGAAAAATGAAACAAAAATCCAAGACGACCATTGGGGAAACATCAGGAAACTCGTGAATATTAAATAATATAAGCCAAAATTGTTAATTCGATTTTTTAAAAATTGGCAAACCGTCTAGATTTATGTTAATCGAAATCTGTGTTGGTTGATTAATGTTTCGATAACATTGTTTTAAACAAAACTCGAGCCCTTGGTGCCAAGAGTGACCATCCGATGGTGCTGATCCTATTTGTAAAATATTACCACGATTCATTTTAGTTAATGGTGTGCGCAGCAAAGTTCTTGGATCAGTAGGTAATAAGTCCGGAGTGTGTCCATTACAAATTTTGATCAGCTCTCTCAACTTTTTTTGTGATATATTATTTTGCAAAGCTCACACCTTCAGAGTAATTCTAAATGTTTCCTTTTACATCAAATCATCAATAATTTTTTCATTTTCTTAATCATCAGAATCATATTCATCATCACACTGCTCATCATCATTAGGAGCAATAGGTAAAGGTCTACCGATTATATATATGAACAATATTTATGCATACCTGGTAGCATAGTAGTAGGCAGCACTGAAGATAAAGCAATACTGGGGTCAATAATCGTTGGTGGAAGTTTTGATATCTTGTAAATGAATGGCTTCCTAGCAGATGATGGTTTGCAAGTCAACGGCGTAGATGATGTTATTTTTAGAACATTTTTTCTTATTTTCCTATGATAAGTACCGTTTTCATAATTTCGTAATTATAGTTTCACTGTTTCTAACCAACTACGCATGCAAAGGAGGGTAGTATATTAAACTTTTCCTCGGCGTTTTACTACCCGCGTGCCGCAACTTTAGCATCTCCTATGAGCTTTGGTATAGGAACACAATTTTCAAGTGATCCCCTTGATCCTATATAAAACTTCACAAAATACTGATTGCTTGTACATATGAGTGTTGATATCGAAAATGAATTCTTACTGAAATTACTTATGCCCCGCAGTCTTATATAAGGGTTGATTGGAGATTGATTTTTGATATGATGGTTGATATATGAATATAATTCCCAAGAGCTGTACTCCCATATTTGAATTCTCCAACACTGATATAGGAATATTGTATAGGACTACAATTCTCTGGGAATTATAGTTCTATATACTCACGTTTATAGCACTTATATTCAAGTAGTAAATTCTTCATATAGGACTTTTACTCCTTAGACTCATATAAAACTGCAAATGTAAATATAACACTCGAGTTATTCCCTTAAGAATTACAAGATCTATGTAAGAACTTAAATGTTGATTGAGATTTATATAGGAGCCATATAGGAAACATTTCAAATTTTTAGCATTTGAAGTCCTAACGATGTTCCTTGGGTACAAAGCACAATGACAAAATAAAAAAGAAATAAGCAAGGCAAAAGTAAAAAATTATAATAAGGAATAAAATAGAAATTAAAACCATCAAAAATTGAAAATTAAAATAAGCGATAGCGTCAACTAGTAGCAGTGCAGGGAGGGAAAGAGCATGCAAGACCGGAAGCCATAAGTGATGGAAGACAAAAGTAATAGTAATAATTAAAAACTAAAAACAATGTCAGTCCGCCTGACCATCATCAGAAGCCAGATGACGAGATAGCAGTACTCTGGATGAACTGACCGAGCTCGTGCACTGCAAAGCCGCCGGAAGACTGTTCCAAAGACGAGAAACCTGAACAAGGTAAGAGCATTCCAAAATTCGATGTTAATAACGGGGAACCCGCACCATTAGGTGCCTGTCACTGTGCAAAATGCTGTGTCGGAAAATAGATAGCTGGGACGCTAGTGTAGATGATCTTATGCAGAAAAGCAAAATTATCAGTGTCAGAGAAACATCTAGAGACATACCCAGCAGAGAAACGTGATCCTATCTCCTGAATCCATGAATAAAACGGATGCAGTCATTGAAAGCGACATTCAGTTTCCTCTTCAGATCGAATCCAAGTGACGGAACACAATGCTTCCACTTGTGAAATAAGGCAAGAGAAGAGTCCTCACCGGCTTGGAACGAAGAGCAGTAGAGAGAGCCATCGAAAACAACCACAACTTTCGACATATCCCATAAATGTTACCCAATGCATTTTTAATGTGGTCGCAACAAGTCATAGAAGAGTTGTGGATAATGCCTAAATTTCGAGCAACGGTAACGTGAGGTAAAGTTGTACCATTCAGAGTTACAGTTGGAAACTGTGAGACATCAAGACTCTCGCGATTTAAAAGCATGTAAGTGGATTTGTTGGAATTTAAAAGTAAGTGATACCTATTGAGCCAATCAGAGACTCACTTCAAGTCTGAGCTGATTCTCTCGACACAATCCTCAATAAGGCCAACCGGCCTATCCATATACATATATCTGAGCGTCATCCGCATACAAGTGTATTTTTGAGTCTTCTATTACATTTGGCAGATCATTTATGTACAAACTGAATAATAAAGGAGCCCATATTGAAACCTGAGGTACCCCACAAGTGAGGAGCAAGCTTCCGGAAGTAAATCTCTGACTTTTCTGTCAAGCTGCACTTTGTATCATAGGGTATCTTCTGAGATTGGCTTAAAAACATAAAAAAAACAAAAAAATAAAACAAAAAATGAGAAAATTAATAAATAACAAAACTAATTCAGATCTATGCTCCTTTCAAAAATTATTTAATATAAAAAATGCAATTTTGTGTCTCTTTAATGCATGCATCATATCATGCATTACTACTGAAGTCCTAAAAAAATAGTTGTGGTAATATTTTACAGAGAACACAAGAAAATGAAATGGAACATTTTTTTGCGGATATAACACAAAATACTATTGGATGTAGTTATGAAGAAATCTCAGACTGGTTTGAGAGCAACCATAATTCTCCAATATTCGCTACATTATCTTACGATGAAATTCTAAATACAATCCTAAGTCCTCAAAATGGCGTTGACAGTGATAGCTCAAAACCGGGAAAAAAAAATCATTCATTTCCTTAACAGATAGTTTGTGTGCATAAGATATTGCATCTGAAAAAGTTACAACAATTGTTGGTTCGCTTCTTAATCTCTGCGCCACGAAACTAAGCATGATGAAATTTTATCCAGCACCGATCCAAGGTATTGCAAATGTCAAGTACCAACAATGTTTTCTCAACTTAATTTCTGCTCCACGAAATTAAGGAAATGATTTGTTT
The DNA here is from genome assembly GCA_963930735.1 of Dioctria linearis. Classification (NCBI taxonomy): domain Eukaryota; kingdom Metazoa; phylum Arthropoda; class Insecta; order Diptera; family Asilidae; genus Dioctria; species Dioctria linearis. Next base: position 47,769,188 of record OZ005742.1, on the reverse strand, counting down.
CCAGCGCCGAGGAAATATGATTCAGAGGAACTGATTAAAAAACAATTTTGATATTTTTTAATGGTTGACTTTAATAGGCTTTTGTATTTGCTGCGCGACCTGTTAAAGCTTTCAGGAATATTCGTAGGACAATTTGGGACTGTTTCTGTGATATAGTCAGTGACAGGATGGGTTCACCACCCGAAAGACTCATCACAGAGTCAGCAGTGGATGATGCGGTCGATACTGTCACCGAGGCGTTAAAAGTAGCATTCCTGGAAGCCTGCCCTATAATCCGATCCAGTGGAAAATCAAGGCCACCATGGTGGAATGCGGAACTGGGTAAGCTTAGGGAAAAATCGCGTTAATGCAACCAAGCGCAGTGGAGATCAGGTAGACTGGTCCTGCTATAAGGACGGCCTAAGATCATTCAAGAAGGCGCTAAGGCTGGCAAAGAGATCTCCATGGAGGAGCTTCTGCCAGTCTATAGAGTCTAATACAGAAGCGTCCAGACTTCGGAAGGTGCTTGCTAAGCACCATAGTACTCCGTCCTTCATAAAAGGGGAGAACGGAGTCTGGACAACCACAAACGAAGAGATAAGGAGGAGGGGGGGGGTGCTATCACCACTCCTGTGGCTACTGGTAATGGATGAAATCCTCATCAAGTTAGAGAGAGAGGGCTTTAAGGTAGTTGCCTACGCGGATGACATATGCATCCTGGTAACTGGCAAATTTCTCTCTACTATTATCGAAAGGCTCGAGTGCGCGCTGCTTAAGCTGGATAACTGGGCCAATAATAGTGCATTGAGGGTGAACCCCTCGAAGACGAAGCTAATCCTTTTTAGAAGAAGGCGGGGGCAAGATTTCAGACTTCCAATGCTGGGAGGAGAGGAGGTTACTCTCTCAAGTGAAGCGAAGTATTTGGGTATCATCCTCAAACTGAGCTGGAAGGGTAATCTACAAGAACGCGTAAAGAAGGCCAGTGTGGCCTTCAACACGTGCAAGAGAATATTTGGCGGAAACTGGGGATTAAAACCCAGGGTGGTAACTGGATGTACACAGCCATAGTTCGGCCTATCCTCTGCTACGGCTCTACGGTCTGGTGGACGGCACTGACGAGGAACTGTAACCTTGATGTGCTGTCAAAAGTCCAGAGAGCCACCTGTATGGGTATAACTGGGTGTCTGTGCACCACGCCCACGGCGGCATTGGAGGTCATGCTTGACTTATTGCCGCTGACCTTTATTGTAAGGGTGTGGTGGCAACTAGTGCTGTCAGGCTGAGAGCGGGGGGCTGGTGGACATATAGGGGTTTTGGGCACCCCCCCTCTTACCTAACCTAACCTTAATAGGCTATTGTCACTGACTCCCTGTCTAAATGAGTTCACAACTGCAAGTGAAGTGAAGTACTTATCTCCTATCTTTGAACAACGAAGTGAATACATTTACGTTTATATCGTATACGTGATAATGTTCTGAGAAGAAATACGTAATCTGAATACAAGTAAGTTACATTACATTTATAGATGTGTATGATGTGTTTAAGTATGAATTAGATAAAAGGTAATAGATTACTGAGCTGGGTTAAGCAACTTGATGAAGAATGTGATGATTGTTGGCTTAACAGCATCTCTTTCACTTATTTCGAAATGCATACCTTTCTTCTCTTTTGTGGATTTTACAATATTAGATGAGTACTTCAACGATGAGTAGTTCAATGAATGTCGCTATACAGAATACATATGATGTACATATACATACCTACACAATTCATATTAATCATTCCAAATTAATTAAAAATCATAAAATATTGCTGCATCATAATTTCATTCACCTTTCATTCAATTGACACAATGTCATAATACTCAGTGTGAGCAATATAACGATCGCACATCTCAGGTGAGTGAACTTATGATGCATACTTTATTTACAATATATGTCGACATAATTTTTTGTAGCGAGCATTTTTTTTTGTAATTAACTTTAGTGCTTAACCCTCACCCGGTCAGTATTTACCTGGGTACATATGAATTTCTTTTCTTTAAAATAATTTGTGTACAGAAATTTTTTAAATATTTTCCTCAAAGGTAATGGAATATTTTTTTAGTTTTTGAACAAATATGCAAAAAGAATTAGAATTTGTCTTTTGTTAATGCATGTTTTAGCCATTTTCTAGATTTTCATCCGAAACCGGTTTGTATTTACCTGGGTAAATAATTGGATCCTTTAGAAAATGTCATATATAAGGGTCTACTAAAATAGCAAATTATCATCTATTTTAGATACATACAATTCGTGTATTTATAAAACTATATATATAATAGAAGCTATACATATATGCATTTTTATACACATACATCTGTATGTATGTATGTTTGTGAATTTCTTACTTGCTCTGACAATAAGAATGAGTGCCAAAAACGTTTTTTTTTTTTATGTAGTGCTGAAATCTCAAGGTAAGAACACTTTTTCTGTTGATGTTACTACGAATTTGTTGTGCGATATAGATTTTCGGTTGACGAAAGGAGCCATTTTTATCGGAGGATGCTTATAGCAGTCGATGATCAAAGTTTGGATGTACTTGAAGGTAGTGAAGATGTGGAGGAAGTCTATATACCTCCAATTGAAAACGAAGCATCTGGTGAAGAAACTAGTGATACAAAATTATAGGTTGAAGATATTCAATTGCATGAGATCAGTGTGGATGAAAATTCGGACAACGAATTAGAATTGCTTGATCCTGAACTATTTTTCATTGGACGTGACGGTACTAAATGGAGCAAAATCCCACCACGATTACATCGGGTTTGAGCACATAATATTTTGCGGTCAACTAAAATAGGACCAATATCATAATCGAAAAATAAGGACCCAGGAAAAAAAATTTTATTGTTTTATTTGCTAACCCATTCGAGATATTATCTGTCGCTACACAAAACGAAAGGCACTTCCTTTTATATGGTGCACCAAATTCATCCAATATATTTCATCAAACCCATCGAACTATACGCTATCAAACTGTGGTGTGCATGCGATGCTAAAACGTTTTATCTGCTGGTGGTTCAAGTTTAGAAAGGAAAGCAACCTGGTTGCCCACGCCAAACTCTTCAACGTCAGTTTTGAGCAGCAAAATTATATCTTACAATATTTTCTAAAATACCGCGGCTGTTAGGTGAACGGATCGTAAAGGCTTTAGTTTCAATATACAAAAAATACTGGTCGAAACATCACTACAGATAATTTTCTCACATCTTTGCCACTTGCCACTCATTTGATATCGTTGAATTTATCCCTAGTTGGCACTAACAGAAAAAAGCATATATATCCCGCCAAAACTTGGAGCTCATAAAAAATGAGAAATACTATTGTCATGAAACTGGGGACATTATGTTCGTATATTCCCAAGGAACACAAGGCAGTGGTATTGATGCAGTACGATACAAACATTTCTGGCTCAATAGATAAGCCGTCGATTATCCTCTCTTATACGGAAACCGAAAGTCGATTTGACATAATGGACCGCATGCTGACGAAGTACACCACTAAGTAGAAAACAAATTGTTGCGTTGGCCATTAGCTTTATTTTTAAATTTCCTGGACATTAAAGCATTAGCAACCTATATTTGAGAGAAAACCAGCCATCTTTCCGGCCTGACAACTCGAAAAGGTCGCCGGCGCAACTACTAAGTATCAATTTAACTATGTAAGCTGCAAGTCAAAAGACGTGCAAAATCATCACTGCGTGGATGATGAACGTTTACAATTAAAAATGTAATAGAGGGTGTGTTGGGGTATACAGTGTTGATGCGTTCAGCCAAACTGAAGATATGCATGTTGATTATCTTGAAGAAAGAGATGCGACAGATAAGCTTACGGTGAAGGGGGATGCAGTATTTGCTATAGAGGCGACAAGCGAAAACGAAAAAAAAGCCTCCATGCGGTGCCAACAACATCGGAATAGTCAAATGCGAAGACTGTTGTAAATAAAACTTTAATTTTTATGTTTTGCGATTCTATCATTTTCATGTTACATGTACCTGTTCAGCGAACCTAAAAGCAAAGGGGTACAATCAATAAAGATTTAAAAAACAAATATACATAAAAAAAATTACCTCTACCTGGAGTCTTCACAGGTAGAAATAGGTTCCCACGAATATCTGAAATGAAAAAAAGAAAATGAATTAGTTGGAATCCATCATGTTTTATTGTTAATTAACTAAGAAAAAAGGCCATAGGAACACAAAGTCAAATCATGACCGTGCATATGCCTATCACAACAACAAAATCCAAGCAAAGTGGAAATTGAGGATATTGCACATGAATTTATGTTTTATGCAAGAAATAGTACATAAGACATTAATTCACGTACCAAGTCATACAATCAACACAATTATTGCTAATGTTTGTGGACAACTAGAGTACAAAATGCACTGAAAATATTTACATGACACTTGTCCACAAACATGTAGAATTTACAAATTACACACGTAATTCACGAAATGATTAATAAATATGCTTACCTGATATAAAAGGAATATCGATAGTGATGAAAGTACTTGAAAAAACCACTAAAAATCACTTAAAAACACATTAAAAATAAACTTGACACTCGCGCGCGAAAGTGTCAAAACAACGAAAACTCCATACTATCGCGACGTTTGACGTATCAAAATCAAGTAAAATCGAACCGTGATTGCAACGGTCGCGTTCGTTTCGCGATATTTTCCACGGGAAACGCGATATTCGCGATTTTTTAGTTATACATTTCCCACAATGAGTGCAAAAGAGACTCACAGTGGGAAGAAGACAAAAAATTATTACAAATGACAGGAAAATCTACTACATCGAAATGAAACGCAACGAATCGACATTTTTATAGCAAATGTTCCAAAATTTACAAAAATTGATTAAAATCATCAAATTGACAATCAATTTTTACGACAAAGGAATCAAAATTTAGATCGTTAAATTTGCTATCGATTGACAACAAGAAAAATTCAACTTTTTGTCATTTTCAGGGAAAATTTCGAATATTTCACTTTATAGATAGCGAAAATGGAACGAATTTTTCTATAAAAAGGAGGCCATTTGTTCATTCTGTCTTCGATTTTCAACAAATTGTCAAGGAGTATAGATATGCTAGCCAATCATAGTATCCTCAAATTTGCAATTTTTCATCAGTGACATTTTGGACTTGTAGTTTTTCTTCGGTTTTTTTGTTATCTTTTATTAGTAATTTCACTTAGAGTTTTTTTTTGGTATCATCATTTATTTTTTATTCTCATTTAAAGTCAGTTTTTTTCGTTCTTCAAAATTAAAGTAGTTCTGTCATTTTTTAGTTTATTTTTCTTTTTTTTTTGCTTTTTTTTGGAAAGAATTTGTTTTCCAGTGGAATTCGGGAGTTAGTCAATCTTGACGTGGTTTTTTTTTGACATCACAGTGAATTCAAGGTATATTTTTGTTTTCATATAAATCTTTGTTTAGGTGACGGGTATTAAAGTGTAAGATTGCATGCCAATTTTGGATTGGACATATTACACAAAATAATATCACCAAATACGAAAAATTTAGTGAATATAATTTTCTTGAGTTTTCAGTTGTTTGTTCATAAATTTTCGTCAATTAATGAATTCATCAAGGTATAAAACTGTGCCCACACGGGTCACCTTTACACCACATTAGAATTGATTCACGATTGACAGTTAACAATAATTTTTATTTTCAGCATTAATTAAATTACAAAACATAGAATGGAATTTTAAATAGTAACATAAGTCTAGTTAAGAAATTTGAGTAGAATTAGAAAAAATATATAATAGTTAAATTGAATTGCAATTAGGTTAGTTTTTTATGAAGTTATTTTTTAATAGTCTAATTTTAATAATAGAAGGAATTTTTACTCAATAAATCTAAATGAATGAATAACCGGATGATTCTTTCATTTACCGCTACACTACCGCCATCTAAGTGTGATTGTGCTCGGCCATCGTTTTCATTTTAAGTTTCTACGTTGTTTGACACTAGACAGTAGGCATTGGTATCGTGAGAGCTTATTGGAAAATACACGCATCGCTTTTGAGGTGGATCATTTCAATCTCGTTGTTATAGACCACACGATTCATCCAGATGTGGCAGTTTTTGGGTGGATTATTAAAATCTTGTTGTTATAGTCCACACGCTGCAGATTCAGTGTGTTTGAGTTACTATTTCACAAGAGACGTTTACACTAGCAGTAACTTATAGGAAGTTGCACTAGTGCGTAAACGTTAGAAAGTCAACTCATCGTTTCATTACAGGTGACCACTGAGTAGTCATCAACAAAGCTCTAATTTATGAACGTACACAATTTCGATTCTATAAGAGGAACAACGAAATTGGGTAAAGTTCAGAAAATTGAGCATTTCAGATTTTCTTGTTTTCAGGACGTCAGCTGTCAGTCTAGTTTTCAGCGAAGCACAAGACATCACATTTTAACATACCTATGTATTACCTTTGATGTGTTTCAAAATACGTAATTCATATAACCAATTTCGCTTTTAATTCACTTTCTATAAATCATTTTCAGTCAAAAATGAAGAGCATGATCTGCATATTTTAAATGAATCGCAGTTGTTGCACTCAGTAATTTTTTTCTCAAATTACAGTCAACTGGTAACACTAATTCTAAATACACATACATAAAAGATTCATATCTACATGTCCAATTTTAAAGAAAACTAGAAAAACTTAAGTTTTTCTTATGTTTTTATGAATTTCTTCATATAAAATATATTTATTTACAGTTTATCGTTTTAAGGTAAAAACTGAACCGATCATGTAAGGGTTAAGCAAACAATCATAGTGTATATATATGTATATAGATTGATTTTTATAATAAAGTTCAATTCTTGAGTAAAGACGATATACCACAACGTGAATCTTTTACTTCGAACAGTCACGATGAGCTTATTAATGATCATGTCAATGAGTGTCATGATGAATTCATAAATGACAATCTGATTTTACGATTGATTTCATAAATTTTTCCGAATTCAAGCTGTGGTTGCAAATCAAACTGTGAGACGCTGAGGCGTACGTTTTTTGGCATAAAGTCTTGTTCAGCATATGGGCGACAGTCTTTCCGCGGAAAAACAAATCAAAAAATTAATTTAAAAATTTAAATAAATAAATCACAGAAACAATTTCAAATTTTCCTAGTAGAAATGTCATCTGACGCGGTGAAGACAAAAATAAATATTTATTTATTGCTGCTTTAGTATATAGGTAGCAGTTTCATGCTAGCGAATGAGCCCTTCGATGAGATTTAATGAATGGTCATCAGACGGCTTATCAAGACTTAATTTTTTATATATTTCTTCAAGAAGTACAGACATCTTAAGAATTTTCAGTCAAATTAATATTGATTTACATAATAACTGCCTCTTGCTGGGCAGGAGACTATGAGCAATTTCTACTAGGGATGTATCTGCCTAAAAAATAAATATCAACTTTAGTTATGTACTTATGTATGTGTTTATTCGGATGGAAATTTTATTTATTTTGTTATGTATTAAAATATAATTTGAATTTATTATTAAAAAAAACGTGTTTTCCTTTATTTCACTGAGCTCGTTCTATTAACCGGAATTTTCGATTTTCCGGGAAAGTCTCGAAACCGGGCATCGCTTTTTTTCTTTACCAACATAATACTAATACATCTACATATATACATTCTTTACATTATACCCAAGCTCTATCTGGGAGTAAGACTACCTGATGACAAACTAAATCATAGTGGTCTTATGACTGAATTTTAGTCTCTTTAATTCTAAAGCTCTGAATCTAAAAGAACTGCTTACGTAATCATTGTTCCCACGTTAAATTCTTTTTACTCATTTTTTCCTTCTATTTATTTTGCAGGTAAGTGGATGGGAATATGAGAAAATGTGAAAGTTAGCTTGGATGGCTGGATCAGGTATGTATTTGGATTTTATTCATGTCTAGACATGTAATGGAATCTCCGTTTCCTGTATTAATGAGCTCAGGTAATGTAATTTGCGTGTCATGTGTTCTTTAAATGGCTTTGCCCATTCCAAATCCCTTATTCAATTATTCGATTACTTTGCGCAAAACGTGAATCACACTGAAATTCACTGCTGAAATTCATCACTAATTTTCTTGCTGTTTCAGACGAAGTTGTTATGGACTAGCACATTGGGGAAAAGTAGTGTCATAAATTTAAAGCTGATGAAGAAAGTCGTGGAAGAGTGTTTGTTGTTATTGATGAACTCAAGAAAAAATTGAAAAAATGTGTTGTGTCCGTAGACGTTCATCGGTCAATAAACTTCAGCGCTCTTCTTCGTACTGAAGTTGATAGACCTAATGCTATATATCTTGACTTTAGCCATAGAGTCAAGATGTCATATATGAACGCTAATTTCTATATCGTCACTACAAGATACTCAGACCTGATGATCTAATATTGGCTTTTAAAAACGTGCGGAACATTGTAAATTCTAACAAAAATACTGATAAACACATATATATATTTTAGACAAATATTCAATAAAGTCGCTCGTACTTAGAACGGGATTCTCACTTAAGTTTATAAAAAAAAAAAAAATGTTGTTTAAAAACAAAAGGTATCCTGAGATTCGATCGCATTACAGAGAAACAGACAGAGTCTCGGCATTTCTTAAGTTTATAGTGTGCCACTTATGACACTGTGGAGAAATTTTAGAATACAGGGTGCTCATTAAAAAAGAGATTCTCGTTATGACTTGGACTCCAAGCGTTGCCATAAGTAGAATTGACAACTATCATCCGAATTGTAATGAACTTACGTTTCGCTGTGTTAATCAAAATTATATCCTGGTGGCGATGTATAGCATAAAATCACATGCTGCTGCTTCTGATGGGGTTCCCGCCAATTCATAAAATTCTACTAGTCATAGCTCACTTATTTAGTCATATAATTACTTCCTACACTTTCACAGCTATGTGGAAACATGCCCTTGTTGTTCCTGTTACCAAAAATTCCTGTTGCTCTACTGGAGTATATAATTGGACTGCTCGTCGAACCAAAAATGCATGGAAGCAAATGGCACCTCTTTTATATTCTTGTCTCTTTCCATGGTATCATACTTTCCCACTGAACTGTAACAATTGGTTCAGGGGTATGTGCCGAAGGTAATCAACAGCCTCTGTATATAATTAAAATTTAAAAACAAAAATAGTTTCAAACACTAGCTAGCTGGCCTTGCTTTCTATAAGGCTTTCGATAGTCTTAACTAAAAGAATTTGATATGTCATCATCTGCTGTCAATCTCATTCGTACCTATCTTTCTGGCAGGACACAACATATGAAATCTGACGGGCGATTTATCTAAGTATCCCTGGTATAATATCCAAAGGCTTTGGATAGGTAATGCTTAGACGCTTAGGTAAGTTATGTTTTTATAGATCATGAAGTCATAGCTTGAGCCATGATTGGGACATTTCTCTTGAATATTCTTTCTCTTCATGAATCAAATCACTTATTACCTCTGATTGATCATACTGAAATATATCGGTGATTGTCAGCGAATAAAATCTGAGTCCACCTCTGTGTGTGAAGAAAAGTTTATTTTCAACTTTTTCATGCGGCTTGGCCTTAGTTTTGTTTGAAAACTCGTTTTTTACTTATTTTATTTTCTGCCTTTTTCACGTTAACTAAATTGTTATTACGTGCTGCATGGAGATATGTTAAAACAATTTTATGACGGCTGAAAAGACACTGATTTACTGAATTTTCCCGATTTTCCATGTTTTCCACAGACTTTTCCTATTACTACGATTTTTTTTTAAAAATTTAGATGAATTTTCCTCGATTTTTCATCCAAGTTTTCATGATTGTTGAAGAGAAAATATTGATGCCAGTAGGACGGAAAAAATGATTCCGCATAGCTTATAAAACTTTTTTGCTGGATAATTCCGGAAATTCCAGAAAAATTGGAAAATTCTGCACTTTTCCTGAAACAGATTTATCACTAATCATATCCATGAAAATTTTTCCGATGATTTTTCCGCCTTTCCGGGTTTTCCATGGAATTTTCCACAAAAGCAACTATATGCAACTCATTTCGCTCTACAACTTTGTCTTAGGTTGCAAAACGCTCAAACGCTTCCTTGGTCGGAAAAACTCCGGAAAAGCGTTTTACATGAATTTTCCTCGATTTTTTCTGCAAATTTTCACCATTGTCGGAGAGAAAGTAATGATGCAAGTTAATAGAGAACTCGATCCTGCATAATTTAGAAAACTTTTTTACCGGCAAAGTCGGAAAATTCCGGAATTTTTTTTCCGAAAAATCGGTGAGCTCTGCATTTTTGCTGAAACGGATTTATCACTAATCAAATTTGTACCAAATTTTCAAATGATTTTTCCTGATTTTCCGGGTTTTCCATGGAAATTTCCGTTTCAAATTTTGATAGATTCAATTTTCACGCGACATGAACTTGTGTGCCAAATTTCTGCTCGCTGTGATGACGAAAAGTGGGTCTACGAGAGTGTAGAAAATTGTAAATAAGAAATATACAGACAAACAAATTCGTGTACGAGTTAAAGGGACGGGCTGGCCTCAAAAATGACCTCCTGTGATATGGTCACTTATTTCTACCAAAGGTTTATGCAACCTTAAGATGGCTCTGGGCAACTCCGTCTTTTCTAGTAGTGACTGCTATGACCAAAGAATTTTTTTTCGATCTCTCCGTAACATCGAATCTGCAAAATTCTGCCCTCAGTGCATAATCTCGCGCATGCACTTATTGAAAATGGAATCGCTGAATAAGTGACCGTAAGACGTCCGGTGCGTGGGGTTGCCATATAAAAATTTCGTTTTGCACTATATATTTGGACACTGCCTTAGAACGCGTTGACATAGAGAGCTGAAATTTGGTATATGGTATTTCTGTAGTAATAGAAAAAACAAATTCAAAAATGCAACTCCTTCTTGGTGTTACCATATACAAATTTAGGTTTTTCCATATACTTTGAAAACGATCAGTCCTAGACGTTTTTATTGTACGTAAAACTTCTTTAGAATACGAAATGTTATAAAATTGGTTATAAACATTTTTTCTGTTCGACAAACCGTTCTAGAAATATATGCGAAAAACCACTTCAAAAATCAAACTTGCATATATCGGTGACCATGCAAAATTTTATACGGACATTCATCTAGGTTATCATAAGAATTGGTCTTAGGCCAATTCTAGCTTTTTTACTTGTTGTTACTAAGAATTTCACTAGACTTTGAAATCTTAGCATAACCTGGAAAATGTGTTCTTATAAGAAAGTTGCTTCATCACATATGCTATTTCCAGCAAAATGTCGGTATTGGCAATGTTTTTTACTAATTTTTTGACAATTTTTATATTTTTGCAACTCAGACTCAGACAGACTAAAAGAACATGTTTGTCTTTATATGTATAAAAAAAGAAGCAATTTCTTTTAAAAAAATGGATTTAATTTTCGAATCTATGATTTTATGGATATGGATTTTAAATAAGTTCTAACGTGAGTGTAATTATCTCAATGACGAGTTATAAGAAAGACATTCTGTCGCTGCCGTTCCAGAAATCATTGAAGCTGTACGAAACATGCTGCTTGAGTACAACAGATGCAATCTATATATCGATAAACCCACTCCATGAAATGAAAAAAGTTAATTTTGAAAATTGCCCAAATTAAATATCGATAATTCTTCGTGTTTCACTTAATTCCCACATCGCACCGGTCAAACTTTGTAGGTGGTACCAACTCTAATTCATTTGTTCTATTTGCTACGCGTTACAAGAAAGAAAAAAAAGATAAATTCATTTCATGATTTCTTTCTGAGGAAGAATTGCAAAACTTAAATTGGATTTTTGCAAACAAATATGTATAGAAAAAATGGAGAAGAAAAACTTCAACGTTGCACAAAAGCATCTGTTCTCTGCCATTCCAAATTCATCTTCTACAACTTAACTCTAACTTTTCTAGCTTTACAGGCCTTTCTTGCTTGTCGCTCCCTACGTTTTTTTTCTTATTCTTTCACTTCCTGCTATAGTTGATTGGATTTAAGCTATTTTGTGTTCTTTTACGTGAAAAGAGAATCAATTTATCTTGTACAGGCCTTACAGTCCTATAAGATCCCCTTCAGCTATCGTCGCATTTACATAAAGCCTTCTTCTTTGCCCCCCATCCCTTTTGTACATTATTGTCGAAGGGAATTTTCCTTTTTTTTCTGAAGGCCTTAAATAATATTTCTAGGGGAAGAGCTGAATGCTGTTCTCAGTTTTATTGACTTTCCTGTTGTTTTACTTTTCAAGGAAAAATATTTCTACACATTTCATGGATGACGTATAAAAACTCAATTCCGCGCCCTTTCCTTAATTATTAAGTTGAAAATTCTAGAAATCTACTTAAGTCTACCGCGATTTTATTGTTGTCTCTTTACATTGCGCAAAACTGAAATCGTTTTCACCAAAGACCTATAAAATTTGAAACGAATCGTATCATGTTTGCTATATTTTTTCGTTGCCCCATAATAAATCCATTTCGTTTTTACGATCTTTTTATGATTTTTCAACATTCAACAAGTCCCACCGATACCGCACTTGGTGACACATTTTTTATTTGGAATAAGCGACAGCGATACATCATCATAACGCGAATAGCTTTCAAAACAAAGCGTTGTGGCGCATTGTTAATTCATGGAAAGGGTTAGCTAAAGCGTAGCAAATGCGATTTGTTTTCAAGTCTCTTTGCACCACGTTAAGCTTTCGTTTTGTGGAAAAGCTAAGCTAAAAGCAAAAAATGAATTGATTCCTTTGAGATTTGACGGATTAAATTGGTAAATGCTCTTTAGAAAATTTCTACGTAGATGGGGGTGGATAATTTTCAAAGGAAATGTTTTTTGCCAATTCGTATCTTGTCAGAAGAACAGGAAAAAAAAATATACAAAATGTAGGTACACTTTGGTATTTTTACCGTAATAATCCCTGCTGAGTAAGCTTATTTTAGAAAATAATTTTGAGAATAATAATAATAATAAAGAAAATATGAATTTCCCTCCATGGCTAATTTGACTGTGAGAAACTTTGTATTATTAGATTAATTCATGTTTTCGGCATAATTTAGGTATTATTTTTTAAGGGTTATACTCGTGTTATAATGGATAACAAATTCGGGAACATACCGGACAGCAGGAGCTGGTAATAATGGAAACAATTCCTCAAGGCATTCTTTGAAAATGTTACCAGCACATGAAAGAGAATAAATATTGTACCTGGGTAAAGAGTAAAGTGTCCTAGTAATAATTATTGCATATAAGTGACAAATTGTTAGAGGTTAGAAAGCCTTCCTTGTGGATGCATCAAGAACTTTCAAATCCCACATTATTACAACTTAACATTACATGTACGCAGATAGAATCAATCCAAAACTTTTATATACGGTTCCTTCCTGAATGTATAATTTCCCTGCTGGTAAAAAACGAAGATCCTTGATAGGAAGAAGCAAATCAGAAGAGCTTCGTAGCAAATACCGTTGGAAGCTTTTACGAAGTCTTTCACGTACTGATGCTTCTATTCAATTACAATCGGAAGATTGGAAATTATAAATTCTGACAATAATATTCCAAAGAAGCATACGGGAAGAAAACGAAAACAATCTGCTTCTTTCTAATTACATGTAATGGTTAAAAAGATACGGAAAGAAATACGGAGGGTAAGCGCTTCCAAGCTTCAGAAATTTTTTGCTTCATCCCTTGTTGTATGCTTCTATTTTCCGCTGGGTTATAACATCTATTACTTCCACTACCCTTGCACTGGAACCCAGCGGGAAAATGGAATCATGCCATCATTCAAACCTTGGAAGATATGATGCATGCCTCTACATATATTGGACACTTTTTAAGACATTCGTCCAGGCATGTCCTAGGAGGAAGCAATTAAAGATTTTTAGTGTGCTTCTCTCAAGGATTCCTTCATTGCACACTTTATGGGAAATTTCTATAGACATGCCCTTGGATGGAAGCAATTAAATTTTTCAAGTGCTTCCTCCTAGCTTCCTTGGAAGAAAATAGAAAGATACCCAAAAACTTCTAAGAAGAAACAAATTTAGGTTGAAACTTCTTTTTTCGGTATTATGTTTTCTGCATATAAGGAAGTATAAGGAAGTATAACCACCCCAAACTCCTTTGGCGGTTCCAGTAATTATAGGCGGAAAGATGTATGACAGAATTAGTTGCGTATCTTAAAGTTTTGATTATAAATCATAATTCAAAATTTCACTAACTGTGTTAGGCCTACCGAAGCCCTCGAGAGGGTACGAATAATTTATAGGCGAGAGCTTCCTTAAGGGTATTAGGTGAACAAATGTATATATTAAAGTTTTTGGTACGGATTATTATAGATTTCACCAGCTTGCTATATTGAAGCTATGTGTGCTATTGTTATGCAATAAATTTATGTATATACCTATACATATCCATATGTAGGTAACCTTTTAATGGAAAGTCTATCAGCATAATGTAAATTGTTGATAATTTAAGCCCTTCTTCCTTCCATAAATATAACACAGAAAAAGCTATCGATATCTGTATTCACCGAGACCATTTAAAAAAACCCGGAAAAATAAGGGACGAAAAATTAAATCGCGATTTTTTGATTTTTTCGTGAGCTAATTTACTGATAAGAAAATGTTCGGGTACAGTTTCTGCGGTTAAATTTTAAATGCTTATTGGATTTTGGATTTGAAACTAAGCATGAAATTTGTTCAAATTAACTACGTATAATAAGAGATATGCATTGGAGCAGGTTATGGATTGTCGCTTCTGGAATTAGCATATCTGTCCAGGGTGTTTCCACCTAGGCGGTCCATAGAGCAGGACCTTGACAAAAAAAAAATTGTATGGCAGGGGGTCCTTGTTAACCGATTCGGTGTTACAGCGTGATTAAGAAAAAAAATTGTTTTTCACCAAAACATCCTGTATCTTAAAAATTACAGAGGATACAGTCACTGTGTAAAGCAGCTGATACAGAACTTCATGACCTTTCCAAAGACTATTCAACTAGCCTTACACTCCTCTCCTCACAGGAGTTATTGTGGTCAAAACTAAATATTTCGGATTTTTTTTACTTTGACCTCTATTTTTCTTTTCTTTTTTCTTATACTCCTTCCTCTCAGGAGTTATTGTGGTCAACATAAATATTTCGGATTTTTTTTACTTTGACCTTTATTTTTCTTTTCATTTTTTTTTGCAAAAAGGTCAAAGGAGATGTTACCGTCGAAAGGCATGAAAAATGCATGAACTTTGGACTTTTTTTTTTACATAAAATAAATACTTTTGGAAATGGGTTTTAACTTATTTTATTCTTCTATCAATGGAGAGTAAATTCTAAATTTATTTATAAAAAAAAAATCCCAAAAATGGCGGTTCCAGCACCCATAAAAGAAAATCGTGAACAGCGTTTTTTAGTCTGCGCGGGGCGTTCCAATTCATTCGAAACAAATAAGGCTGAAAATGGTTAAACTTGATAAAATTTGGGAGCCTTACCCGGTTTTCGTTTTCAAAAAAACCTTCGAATAAAACATGCTAATCGTTTAAA
The DNA here is from genome assembly GCA_963930735.1 of Dioctria linearis. Lineage (NCBI taxonomy): Eukaryota > Metazoa > Arthropoda > Insecta > Diptera > Asilidae > Dioctria > Dioctria linearis. The sequence continues at coordinate 47,753,601 of OZ005742.1, read as the reverse complement.
GAAAAAAAATGTGTTTTGCCCTGTTTTTTTCTTGCTTGAACGGATGAAAAAAGTATTTGTAAATAAATTGTTGACAAAAAATCGCTTCCTGATGGCCACGCAAATTGAGTTTCCTTTAAATTGTGCATCAGTGTGAATCAGTTCATCCGTTGAAGCTGTAGAGCGCCTCGCGTGCTGAAAAATTGTGTCCCAGTAAAACTCATATAAAGTTTAACGTTATAAAAAATCTTTGACAGCTTACTCCAGCTATTTCAGCACAATTCAGTCCTTCTGCTTCCTTCAAGAACTGATTATGCCGAATCTCAAGGTTAACGGTTTCCCGAAATTTATGAGGGTACCTCAGGTAGCGAGAAAAGGTCTCCCCAGAAAGCGCGCTTTGAGCGCCTCAGCTACCTGGTTTTTAGCCGGCGGACGGTTCCGCTCTCAACAGGCTGTGAATTCTAAGTACTGTAGATATGAAAATATCCTTTACCCACGTGTTCTAAATACATTAAGGATGATAATTATGTAAAAAAAAAATCGAATTTTTCATGGTCATGAACGACAACCTCCCCTTAACGTCCTTAAAGTAACCTTTTTTTTTTTACAAAAACTGTATATAGGCTCTAATCTCTAATTTGACCTATTACAATTATAGCAGCCGTTAAAGCTCAACCGAAAATTAGTCGACTTTTTTTTCAAAATGACGTTTTCAGTCACTAAGCAACAAATTATCATGAGGATTAGGTTTGAGTATAGGTTGTGAGAATAAGTTTTTTGTTTAATCACCCTGTGACTCCGGAATGGTTTGTGTGGATCCCCGTGCCGTACAACTTTTTATTTGCCTAGGTGCGCTATGCACCATTTAGGTTGAAACACCATGTATAATTTCCGGAACCGCCCCTAGGTACTATAAAGAGAAATTCTGAAATTTTAGTAAATTTTGTTTTAAACAGGTTAACTAGCATCGTAGATTGCTCAATTTTCATATAGACAATCCTACTAATGATCCTGCTGAAAAAATCATAACGAAATTAACAAAAATTATTTTGATGGCGAAAAGGCTTGAAACTATGGGGGAGGGCAGTAAGGGATTAAGTTAATCTCCAATTATTTTGTTAATTAGTTAATATCATTAATTAAAGAAAGCTACTCTAATATGAATGCGGGTAGAGAGTAGAGCTGTAGGTTTCTATTTCAACTCACCTTAGTCCATTTGTTCCTTGGCCTCCTCCCATTAACATACATTTATATTAAAAAAATATAAATGCTCACGGACATGTACAATTACCACTCTCGAGTTAGCGAATTGCTTTTTTCCAATTAAATGTTAGAATTGACACATATTATGTATGTATGGGCCTTTTACTTGGTATTTTAATTCATAAATAACTCGTTTATTGTGGTAATTGTTATGCACCACCAATTTGTTGGCACTATGTAAAATGTTATAAATTGAAACCAATTTTTCTGATTACTTTTAAATGAGAAGAGATAATTAGATGAAATAAATATTAAAACTTGCAGTGTAATTAGATGAATCATTATTAGTATAAAGTTTCAAGTTATATTCATTAGTTAGCGTTGTATGTTAATGATAATCACATTAAAGCTGAATGGCAGAAAGCAAAACTCTCGTCTCCGAGCTTCCAAAATTTTGACTATGTGGTAGTAGCGTGAGCTTTCGTTCTAAACACATTAGCAATCCCTACCAATAATGCCTATAAAGTATTATCACTGACATGTATATAAAATGGACTGCGTGTTAAACCAAAAATGACTGAAAGCAAATGGCACCACTTTCATATTCCTGTCTCTTTTCGTGAGAGCATACTTTCCCACTGAACTGTAACGATTGGTAACGATAAATTGCTTGAAGTTCAGCAGGGTATTTCCAGAACTGGCAACTTGTAATCAAGACTTTCCTACCAAAACAGCCTTGTAAACAACATTTCCTTCGACTCATAACTAAAATTTAACAATACAGATAGTACCAAACACTTTTGTGGTAAATTCGGTAAATCCCCACTGACATGCATATAAGCAAATTCCAAAATAATTTAAATCTATCTCCAGTTTACGGCTGCTGGTAGCATTGACAGTGAGAGCATAATTCCTGAAATCAAAACTGGCGCCACATGAAACAGGAGTCCAGTCAGTCCATTTATATATATATATGTCAGTGAGTGAGTACTAATCAAAATTGTGCATCTATATACAAAACCGAGTATTTGCTTGTACTATTAAATCCTGTCATCACCACAAAAAGCTTATGAGAATTAATTCATTCACTTTTTATCAAGATAGAAGTTTACAAATTGATTTTTATAAAATAAGCTACTTACGGGATTTATCCGGTTTTTGGGCTACTGAATAAAATTACCTTAATCTTCATTTTCGTGTTAAAGTAAACGTATAACAGTAAATTTAGAATTTCAATTTTAATGTTTGTTCTGCCCAATGAGAACACTCAAAAGAAAATATCAATAATGATGCGGACTATATATTATTAATCAAAAAATGTACTCATCAGTATAAAACTATGGAATCGACTTTATGGCGTTGGTAATTAAATAATTAGTGATTATCTTGCTCTAGTCGTTCCCCGGAACAAGATACTTTACTTCAGTCGAAACCCAAAGCAAAGATGTAATATGGTTAGTAGAATTCTTGTTCTAGTCGTTCCCCGGAAGAAGATACTTTATCTCAGTCGAGACCCAAAGCAAAGTTGTATTAGTGGTGTTTATTCTAGTCGGTACCCAGAATAAATATCTTTATCTCAGTCGAGACCCAAGATAAAGGTTTGAGTTAGTCTATGTTATTCTAGTCGCTACCCAGAATAACTATTTTTATCTCAGTCGCTACCCAAGATAAATGTATTGAGTTAGTAAAATCTATTCCAGTCGAGACCCAGAATAAGTATCTTTATCTCAGTCGGTACCCAAGATAAAGTTGATTTTTTAATAATTCTATTTTATTACACTAGCCAAGTCGAATTCCAAAACGATGCGCAATTTATGATAGCTGGATACTAAAAGAGAAATATTTAAGTTGGCCTGCGACTTATATTGCCTCTGAATTGCGCACGGCACCAACAAATTATTTTACCTTGTGCATAGCAACCAAAGTACATTGACCTTAGCAGCTGTGCGTCGGTAGCAACAGAAAAGTCCGTTGACCTAAGCAGCTGTGCGTAGAACGTACAACGTACTAACTGAAATAATAGAATATACCTATACATATATAATATGGCCATTTCCAAATTATTTTTAGTACTAAAATATTTTATGCCTTTTAAGCTAAGTAATAATTTGCTAATAATATATATTTTAATTTCCATTAAAAGCCAGATGAATTCTGTCGATCGTGTCGAGATTTTGTAATGTGGAATGTAGCGATCATGTGTCCATTGTTGTCTCCACTAAAAACTGCTTTATCGACGAACTTGTAGGTAGGTATATGTAGTTTCGTTCCCAACCTAGTTTCAATAATAAGAAATACTTGGAATTAAAATCTTATGAATGATTTAATTTTCAGGTGGCTTTTTAGCTTTTTAATGTTGGTTTCAACAATGTTATAAAAGGAATTATATCAAGAAAAAATATTAACAAAACCAGCTTCGGTAGCATTTACAAATATGTTTGGAAAACCTACGTACGAAAAATAATTATAATTGGTGAGTACATGAAAAAGTTCTCATGAGGGGGGGGGGGGCTGATTTAAAAAAAAAATGCAACATATTTTTGAAAAATCTAAGCCCGGCGGTATTTGAACTGAAGAGGTTCTAATATTTTGCCAAAGGTTTCAAATCAATACCATAAAAATTGTTGAAAATAAAAAGGGTGAACGAAATGTTTACAAATTTATTCAGTCCTTAAGATTAATATTCAGTATTTGATGGGTCCGCTATTATTTCCCAGCATTTTGCTTAGCCTTTAGGACATTGATTCCCAATATGGTTTTAGAACATAATGGATGGAAAGCTCTCAGCAACCTTTGATTATGTTTCTTAGCTCGTTGTTGCTGTAAAATTGTCAGTTATCGTCATATATTTTACGAGCAAGCCATCCCCAGATGTTCGTTATTGGGATAAGATCAGGAAAACAAGCGGACCAGTCTATAATATTCATATTATGGCTCGAAAACCATTCTCACTAGAATTGAAAAGTGCGAATTCTTGCATTTTCCAGCGAGAAAACCAGGTTTCCTTCTGGATAACAGTCAAGTAATGGTAATAAAAAAGGTCTTCAACACATCCGGATATTTCACAGCATTTCCTTGATTTCATGGGTGGGCTTTTACACGAGGGATCTTTTGCTTTTCTCTGTCTTTTCTTATGATATCAGGATTTATGATATTAACACGAAAATGTTGTATATTTTTTAAAGATCGTAGGTTAGATACAGATATTGTCGAGTTGGATATTTTTCAGGATATCTTTCTACAAAAGAATTCATTTACAGAGCTCAAATATCGTTATGACCACACAATCTATCCAGTGCGTAAAAATAGTCTGCAGTATTACACCAAATACTGAAAACCGTTTATTATTGATTGTGTTCGTTTTTGCAAAAATAAAGGAAATTTTTAAATTCGTTTATAACCACTAAAATAGTCTAGTATATTAAGTGATTTTAATGAAACTTGGTTAGAGTAGTTCCTCAGTTAATATGAAACATAACATGTACCTACTGCTTCTCCTTCAAAGAAAATTAGTTAAACAAAATTAATTTTTTAATGTAGATATTGTGACCACCATATTTCCTGTAGTCTTAGGAATCTCTAGATACGTAAATTCAGACACATGTTCCAATTCTTGCACAGTCTTATGATGACGCTATATCATGTCTGTTAAAAATCAAGTTCTACTGCCGAGTATAAAAGAAACTCACCATCACGCAGTTTTTATCAATTGTTTAGCGCAGAAACTAAATCTCGTGGTTGTTGACTTATGCGCCAATGTTTCACCAGCAAAGACATTTTTTAAAGGCCTCGAAGCTTTGTATATTCACTTCTCACAAACTGGTTATCATGAGAGTCTGCAAAAATTACAGGGCACTCTCGGAATCCATACCAGCCGTGAAGTGGGAGGTCTATGTACTACCAGATGGAGTTGTAGTTACGAAGACTACAAAACAGAACTGACAAATTAAGATACAATTAAATTGGCTTTGGAAAACGAGATCACTAAGAACGATGACAACCACACACGCACTTGGATTGTTTAAGATTACTACGAAACCAGAATTCGTGATTTCCTTACATACATTTAACTCAGTTCTCGCTATAGTGAATGTACTGAGTAAATTTTTCCAGACCCCAAGTGATACTCTTGGCCAGGATAGTGACCTTATTGCAAGTTATATAGGTACGTTCGAAGCATGCAGGAATCAGTTCAAAATTTGGACAGATATCCGGCAGTTTTCTGAAAAGGACTAGATTTCGCTGGAACCTGATACATTCTCAAGAAGGAGGCGTCAACAAAAGAACTTTTGTGCAGAGCAGTCTGTGGGCAAAATCAATACATTAGATTTGCCAGCTGATACACACCAGATGAATACTGGAAGAACAATACTTACTACCAAGTAATAGACAATATCATAGTAAGTCTGAAACATCGATTTGGAAATCTAGCGTTAGCTCGTACTGTGGACGCATTTCTTAAATTGGACATGAAGACCTACATTTTCAACAACATTATTTTAAGATCTACTATTTGGAAGTATTCTAAAATTATTCCCATTCCCAAGAAGTATCGTAGTTCAACGGAGTATCGTCCTATTTCCATACTGCCTTTTCTCTCTAAAGCCTTTGAAAAAATCCTGCACACCCAAATCACCAGTTATTTAGATGAGGAGAACCTCCTATATAATCTTCAATCGGGTTTTAAATCCAAGCGTAGCTGCACTTTAGCATTGCTAAATATAACAGATGATATTAGGAAATCAATTGATAGTGACAAATTTACGGCAATCGTCCTCCTTGACTTTTCCAAGGCCTTTGACACAGTTGACCACATATTATTATTAGGTAAGCTGGCTTTTAATTTCAATTTTTCTAATTCTGCATGCACGTTTGTTTGGTCTTACCTTTGCGGGCGTCCTCAGAGTGTGGTCTGTTCTAGTTCTGCTTCAGGCTTTCTGCCTTTGCGGAGTGGAGTCCCTCAAGGCTCCATTCTGGGTCCCTTATTATTTACTGTCTTTATTAACGATCTTCCAATGGTTCTGAGAAATTGTGATTACCACATGTATGCTGATGATATACAGCTTTACATTTCTAGGCCGTTGGGATTGCTGGAGGATGCCATATGCCGTATGAACGATGACCGCGCTGATGTGCTGGAATGGGCTGTTAATAATAGTTTGAGCTTAAATGCCTCTAAATCCAATGCTATCGTGATATATAAAAGTGAATTAGACACTTCCTGCTTTCCGAATGTTATAGCAGGAATGTTATAGCAGGAACAATCATAGTTTTCGGAACAATTTAATGGAATATTTACGATCTGCATAACGGTACATTTGATATGTTTTCATAGCAATAAAGCAAACTGTATTTATCATTATTAATTTAGATATTATATATCTTATTGTGTAAGTGTAGTTTAGTTCAGTAATATTTATGTTTAAATTTTTTCCATTATCCTACCTACACATAACTATAAGATTTGTCTTACTTGTGTAGCGTTGAAATAAACTTTATTTGAATTTGAATTTGAATTTGAATGAAGACCGGAGAGGACTTCATCAGTAATTATAAAAAAAATCTTAAGCTTTAGAAGCTTTGGTCATGAAAAACATGCTTCAATTAAATAATATTGAGATGAATGCCGAAAGTTTGAAAAACCATATTAAAAAAGAGTACTGCCCTAATTTATATAGACTTTGCCCAGCAGCAATAGTACTGCCAGTGAGCTCCACCGGTTGTGAAAGAAATTCTCTGCTATGACGCGAAGAACGTGCCTTAAAGGCACAATGCTTCAAGAACGATTCTCTCACATGGCACTACTTAACATAGAGAACGCCATTGTTAAAAAAAAAATTACAGCTGAAAAAGTGTTGACCCGATTTTCAACAAAAAATAGAAATCTAAAAGTTATTTAATTAGGTACCTGCTGAGTTTTATGTAAATTTTAACATGATCGTATGAATAAAGGAAGTTTCATATTTTATTTGTGTTATCGATTCCCAGTTATACCTAAATCTTGGTTTTTCTCCTTGGGTGTAATATAGAGGGGATTGCCTCATAGAATTCATAGTCAGAATTTATTGATGCCAACTAATCTGATTTTTTCAACATTCTCCAAGAAATATTTTGTTTTCTATTTTTCTCCAAATTTCATACCTGCTGATGCGTAGAATCAAGCCTTGAAACTTGTTGTGTTAAATCAATAACAAATAAAAATGATTTCACTTTTGCTGTTGTACCGAATAATCCTAAAAAATAACCATCTTTAACAAATATAAAGTTTACCCGGTAATAAATCATAGTTGTCTTGCATAATTTTAAATAAAACCAATTTTGTGTTAGGCTGGTACCTGGCCCCTAGTAGGCCCCCCTCCCATAACAAAACTCTGACTATGCCTCTGATTCTAGATGAATGTCCGTATGTAAATTCTTATTATCACCCATTTGCGATCTGTTTTATTTTTGAAGTGGTTTTTTTGCATATATTTCTGGAACGGTTCGTCGGACAGTAAAAGATTATTGTAACCAATTTCATAGGATTTCATATTCTGAAGAAATTTTCGGTACAATAAAAACGTCTAGGACTGATCATTTTCAGAGTAGTAAAAGCCGGATAGTTGCCCCACTTTTAAAGAAAGCTTTATGATTAAAAAATATGTATTTACTAAGAATAATGCAACATGTATATCAAAACATAGGTCTTTGATCTTTTATAGTAGCATATTTTTGTAAACATAATAAATATTGGTTTTGAGAAAATTCTGTTTTATTTGACCTCTCAAAAAGGGGATAGTTACCTACTGTAGCGGATAGTAGCCTATCGTTAAAAATGCTTCAGGGGATACTTGCCTCATGCGGGGATAGACGCCTCACTATGATTATTTTTTTTAGTTAAAAACAAATTTAGGTTTATCAATTTAAGTAATCATTCTTTATTATTTACTGAGATCCTTTATTAAGTGCTAATCACAATATTAATCCACGTTACGAAATATAAAGCTATAAAAGTACAACAAAAATAGCATCCAAACTTTTAGTTAGGTAAGTTATTTGTAAAATATTATTATTTATCTTAAAGATAGAACAATATGGCAATCAACTTTGGCATTAGCATTAATTATCACCAGAAGCCAGGGTTGTCAACTTTCCACATCTCATACAATGGTTTTTGAATGTTGTACAAGTTTCATGCAACCACATTCGACATATGTCACATTGAATCCAATCTGATTTCGATTTAGTAAAATTGTAATTCTCAAAACATTCTGTGCAATAATCATCAACTGAAACTTTTTTATTCGTATTTTCTATTTTACATTCAGCGTTTTTCATTTTTAATATCTTTTTAGTGTCTCTTATCGATTTTTCTTCTTTTTTTTTTTGATTGGTAGCCCTTCAGATGTTTTTGAACTTTTAACATTTTCGTAATTTCTGACAGTGAACTGTAAATTCGTATTCTTCTCTTCCTAAAAAGCTCTTCGTTTATTCTGTTCAATAAAATCTGTATTATCGGATTCAGTTTCACTGCTGGACATATCGATATATTTTTTGGTCTTTTTCTTTTTTGTGGTTGCCCTCTTTTTTCTACGATGCTTTTCTTGCTACCGGATGATTTGTTTGTTATTGTCTTACAATCTTTTTTCTTTGCTGTCTTAATTTTAGCTTCCGTTATTTTGTTTGTTTTCTTTATTTTCTCTTCTTTATGCTTCTTCTGGACAATTTTATCGATGGAGTTTAAAATTTCTGCAGGTTGTTTAGCCCTTTTAGACATGCTCAACGGTATTTTTGGTATAGGAGATGATTGATGTAAAAATTTAGATATCAGCGATTCAGTACCATCAAGATGTAATTCTCAATGTCGCTAACGCCTACTGTTAAACAGTCTTGAGAAAGATTCAAAAGGCTTGAAGGCGGCCTAAGTGCCGTATGATTTTGGTTTACACTATTCTCCTCAGCCTCATTTAAGACAGTTTCTAATTTGTTTTTATCAGCATCGCCAGGGGACTTGATAGCCTAGTGGAGACACTTCGTTTCTGCTGATTTAGTGCAAGACCTCGATCATACTCAAATTCCTGTACGCGCTCTCCTAACGCAGGCTCTCCAGAAACGCCCTAGTAATTGATCATTTAGAGGATTAGACTCTCGGTCTTCCGCAAGTTCCCCAATGCAATATCTGATATAGCAAATTCAGCGTCAGACAGAGCATTTGGATTGACTGGGTAGATTCCGCTGCCGCGAAAACCATTATTGCATTGGCAGGAGTAGACGCTCGAATCCACGCCTTGGCTATTAGGTAACCTGAATTGTACCGGTTCAGTTTTTTTGCGGGTTGGTGCGCATGAAATTGTTTGTCTCAGCATAATAATATTGTTTAATGGTCCAAATACTGATATGTCTAATGGTTGCAAAGCAGAAGTAGTGTGACTAGGTAAACAAAGTAATATCACATCATTGGTCCGAGCAGTTTCTAGCATATCGACAGAACTCGAGTGCGATGAATGACCATCTACAATCAGTAATACCTTTCCTGGCGGCTTGCGTGGAATAAAATGTTCAGTCAGCCATTTATAAACCAGGTCTGAGGAAATGTATGCCGATTTCTTTTGCATGTAAACTTTGGAACTAGGTGGAAGTCCCTTTTCAAATTCTGGTTTTTTATTACTCCCTTGATAATCAGAGCTGGTGGGAGAAATTTCCGATAGCGTCGCAACAAGCAACAACAGTACTTGTTTCCCATTTTTCACCGAAAGTAAGTGATTTAACTGCTCTAGCACCTTTCTTGGCTAATACTTTGCCAGGTTTATTATTGAATTGGACACCGGTTTCATCCATGTTAAATATTCTATCCGGCTTATCCAGCAAATAATTCTCAGTTAAGACCAGTTGTGAGCAGATCGAAAAATTTTGCAACATCTGCTCTGTTGAGACCCTTCGCTCTTGCAACTGATAAACCCTCAGCTTGTCTTAAAACTATTTCCGGATTTCTTTCAAGAAAGCTTTTTAACCATTGCGGTCCAGCCATTTTGGTTTCATTGTTAAAGTTGTGCTTTAACCCCCATCTTTTCGGCAAACTGGTAAGCTAATAGGCGAATTCCACTTCTTTCAGGAGGAAACCCTGTTTTCTATCCAGTTCTTCGAACACAAGTGCTAAACTATCTTCTGCCCAGCTGATGTGGCGCGCACCACGCCTGGTTTTCGCTTATACTTGCGAGGCATTTGCTCACCTACAATGAGCGCATGAAACATTTAAGTGCTTATTTTATTTAAAACAAGTTATAGTCGCAGTAAGTTGGAAAAAACATCAAAAGAAAAAAAAATCTATCTTTGCAGTTACAGAATTTATAGTTGCGGATAGTTGCCCATGGGGCGAGTATCCGCAAAGTAATTAGGGCGACTATCCTTTTTGATACGGATACTTCCCTTTTTATTTGCAAAATAAATAAAAAGTATTTAACAATAAAACGTAATAAATAGTGTATTTTAAACTCTAATATATGCAAAGAAACAAAAAGGTGAGTGAAACCACAATCAGTAAAAAAAATATTCAGTAGAAATTACTTATCAATATAATTTCGACGCCCGTCAAAGTTTCACTGCGGAAGATTTTTGCTCACACGGACAAAATGCGAGCGTCTCCTCAGACGGCTGACATAGCACCGAGGCCTACGAAAGAGCCACTTCTAATTATAGTAAAGCACTAACGCCACCAACATCCTACCATAGTGTATTCAAAACTGGGGGCATGTATCCCACTAAGGCAACTATCCGGCTCTTACCCTACGTAAAAGCCTAAATTTTTATGTGGCAACACCAAAAGAGGTAGCCCGATTTAGTCCACTTTTGATATTTTATTTACTATTGCTATCAAAACAGTGGGTACAAAATTACAGCTCTTTTTATTAACGCATTCTCAGGATGTGTTCAAATAAATAGTGAAAAACGAAATTTTTATTTGGTAACCCTACGAAGGACTTGCCCGATTGGTCCCATTTTCGATGGAGAATAAAAGAATTTTGAGGACTTTTATTTTTAACAATTCTAAATCAAATCGTAAATACAAAAGTAAAAAACAACCGCCACGTCAGGGGGTTTGAAACCGGGACCTTCCTCTTGCCGGGCGACTGTTCTTACTACTGAGCTAACAAGACAGATGATTTTCCCTCTTGTATGTCTTAATTTGTAACTACACTACTAAGCCACGTTTTCGAACTAAAATTTGCTTCTTTTTTTTAATATAACATAAAAAATAAAAATAACTTTTACTATTATGCGTGGGTGTCCAATTCATTATTTCTATACGTTATAAACGAAATGACAAACTTAGTGTATACCGTATGATTTCATGTAGGCTATAAAAGCCCGGAAAGGGAATTTTATGGAATTTATATGTATACACATACAACATAATGAGATATTTAATAATTAAGGTGGGGTGGTTTTGAGAATCTGAATTCAATTAATTTTGTGTCATTCGATCATTTTCTAAATGTTAACTTGCGAAGTTTATACAATCTAGACAGACTGTCTCCATAATGACTTAATTGTTAATTAAATGGAGTCAAAGGTGCAGTGTGTTACACAAGTAAAGTTCATCAAGAACCCTTTTGCATCATTTCGGTTCAGTTTCAAATGGAACAATATTTCACTCTATTTGGTGAAATTGTAGTAAAATTACCACCTACCGTCATTAAAATGAGTTGAATGAAGTTATTGGAAAGTGGAAAGATTTTCCATCAACCTTTGTGTTACTTAATTGAGTTAAATGAACCGATAACACACTCGGGTATGCAATCATAGTTACGTAAATTTCTGTAGAACTGTCTAATTTTCCTGCTTTATGTATAAGAAGAAAATGTACTCACACAATTTCTGGAAACTTACTTACATTATTGAGCCTGTTCTGAAAGGTAATTATGCTGCCTATGTCTTACAAAACTTGTAACTAGGATAATTGTTGATGGCCGGAATTAAGTTTTTTTTAGGATTTCAGGATGAATTTGTTTATGTATTTGTATTTAGTATAAATTTTCATACTTGAAACTGGCTTTTTTTTCTACTGACTGGCAAGGGTAGCAAAAAGACTGACTTGATTCCAGTCAAAAAAACAAACAAGAGACGTACAATTCTGCAAGATCTTGGTGAAGCCCTCATTTTGCCAGCTGTATAGATCAAATCAGCAAATTCGCATATTTTGAGGAACTTCGGAACCAGATCAGCTATCGCATGCATGACGGGACACCTAATGCCAGTTTTATCTATACCCACGTCAAGCAGTGCCGTGGCGTGGACTTGGATTATAATTTTACAAAAGCGTTAAATAACCATACGCTCAAAAGTTACGAGGACGGGCTAAGGGTATTAAAAATGCTGATAGAAATGCATAAAAAAAATTTATTTGTCTATGTAATCTCGCTCTACTTCAATGCGCTTTTAACCCTGTGAAAAAATTTTCGCCGTCTTTGCCTTTGAAATGTTCGTCTACTGTTACCTTCATTTCCTCATCACTCGAAAATCTTCGTCCTCGGAGATTTTTCTTCAAATTGGAAAACAGGAAGTAATTACTGATGGCTAAGTATGGACTATATGGACTGTATGTATGCAAATCGGGCAGTGTGCATGGGCGCATTGTCCTACAAAAACAGAGCTCCTTTCGCCAGTTTACCTGTTATTTTCACGACAACCACTTGACGCCCTTTTGTCAATAATCCGGTATAGTAGTCTGCATTCTTTAGGAAGATGAACAGAATCCCTTCATAATCTCAAAATATAGTGACCATTAGCTCGGATAATTATCCTTCCACTTTGAATTTCCGTGGCAGCTTTTTCTCTTTTCTATCCACTGCATTGACTCCTGTTTTGACCGTACTGTCGGATCCATGTTTTATTAGCAGTAACAATACGAGAAAACATGTCGTCAGGATTATCGCCGCAGATGCCCAAAATATCCTACGAAGTTGTGACGCAACGCTGCTTGTCCCAGTGGATTGAACATTCTGGACACCCATTGCACGCACACCGTTTTCATGTGCACATGATTATGCAAAATCCTGCCAACGCCAATGGCTTCAGTTATCTGCCACAACTTAATTCGCCGATCTCCTAGAACAAGTTTTTTTTTGTCGGTGATGGCAGTATTTGGACGCCCTGACCTGGAATCACCTTCCGGCGACTCCCTGCTATGATTGAATTCTCGGCTCCAACGTTTTATAGTGGCAAATGAAGGCCCAGACTCCTCATAATCTGTAGGCATCTCTTCTAATATCTCAGTCGGCATTTTGTTCCTCTTTGTGAGGAAATCGATGACAGCTCTGCATTTCATTTTGGTACAATGCTCGGATGACTCAGATGTGGTGATGTTTACGGTTGAATTACTAAAAGCATACTCATGGTAATTACATGAAACTCGGTATTTATACTACTGCGGATATTCGCAATTAGTGACATGTCTTATTCGACAGGAAAATTTCCAACTGCTTGGAAGCTAGCTCACGTTCAGCCTATTCCCAAGAAAGGAGAGGGTAGCGATCCCTCAAATTATCGACCAATTGCGATCACTTCGATTCTTTCAAAGGTTTTTGAATCTATCATTAACTCCAAATTAATGAAGTATCTGGAAACCAATCAGCTCATCAACGATCGCCAATATGGCTTCCGAGCTGGACACTCATCTGGAGACTTTCTGACCTTTCTTAAGGAACGTTGGAACCGTAGTCTTCATAATTTTGGTGAGTCTAAAATCGTTGCCCTAGATATTTCAAAAGCCTTTGACAGAGTCTGGCATCCAGCCCTTTTATCCAAACTTAAAGCACTTGGACTCTCCCCTCCTCTTCTGTTATGGATTAAAAGTTTCCTATCTAGTTGCCAAATACGTGTTGTATTAGATGGCGTTACATCTGAACCGCATCCCATAAATGCCGGTGTGCCTCAAGGCTCTGTTATCTCTCCAACTCTCTTTTTAATTTTCATTAATGAACTGCTTTCCCTTACTTTCAATCCCATCCATAGTTTCGCAGATGACAGTACTCTTGATTTCGCTTACTCCTTTGACACTCTTGCGGAATCCTGGGGGAATGCCGCATGTGTTAAACGAGATTGCATGACTAGATCATTGAATAACGATCGTAACAGTATCCTCGCTTGGGGCAAGAGTCGAATTCAATGCATCTAAGACCCAGAGCTGTCTCATCTCATTAAAACAAGATCATAACTTAACCACACCCATTTCTTTTGATGGAGCATTAATTTCTGATTCACCGTCACTAAGCATTCTTGGCATTAATATTTCCAGTAAGTTAAACTGGACAGATCACATCTTCTCTGTTGCCAAAGAAGCATCGAAATGTCTTGGATTTCTGAAAAACGTAAGAAATATTTCAGTCCGTCAAATCTAGCGCTCCTCTACAAGTCCTACATTAGACCTAGAATGGAATACAACTCCCATATATGGGCCGGGGCTGGTCGCACAGCCTTAGCTTCATTCCAAAAGAGAGCCTTCAAGCTCATTGGCGATTTGGCAATAACTTGTCATATCGACTCACTCGAGCACCGCCGCAATGCTGGATGCCTTTCGCTCCTTTATCGCTATATGCATGGTCAATGTTCTGATGAAATATCTAGTCTAATCCCTTGTAGAATGATTCTTGCATGCAATACTTGCGCTGCAAACCGAGCACATCCTTTAACCCTTCAAATTACTTTCGGCCGTACAGTTAAATTCCGTGATGCTTTTTTTATCCCGAACAGTGCGAATGTGGAACAGCTTACCATCTTCTGTTTTTACTCCGGCACACAATCTGCGGAAGTTTAAGGGCGACATACATCGGCACCTCCGTCACTCTCACTCTCATATCCGCTAGTCCTTTCCCTATCTCCTTCCTGCATGTTGTGCTTTGCAACATAGGGTAAAAAAAAAAAAATGTAGCGCGAGACATTACTGACACGTATTGTAGGTGTACTAATAAATTATCTATACTCCGCTCATTAGCTGCTCTTACGTACACACGAGTTATTTTTTGTAGTAAATAAGCAACTGCAAAATTGAACTGTGTCGACTGTGAGACTCGAAGCATAATATCATATTTATTTATTTATTTATAAAATTGCAATGATAGTACTCAGATACAGTGTTTCAATTAGTATATACTTCTAATTACTATATACTACCGTATTAAAAATTATTATAAATTACTTTCGAGAGAACAAAAAATAAATAAATAATTAATAAAGAAAGGAAAAACAAGTTGTGTGAAACTATTTTTTTTTGTACAATGTTAACACTACTTAATTAAAAAAGGATTAGAAGTTCAGGCTTACAATTTTAAAATACATTGATTCTGGAGGTGACACATATTAAGGGATATCAAGTTTTGATTCGCACCATTTTTTTTTAGTTTTATTAAGATCATCTTGTAATATTATGGATCATCTACATAAAGAAGGCACTGCGATTCAATACTTTCAGGCAAATCATTAATATCTATATATTGTAAATATGAACGGACCAAGAACTGTACCTTCTGGGACTCCTGATATTTGTTTAAAAGATTAAAAGCTCCTCAAAACTACGACACTGTATCTATCGGTTAAGTAGGAAAACATCAATTTCATAACAACCTCATGAAGCCCCAATGATCGCATCTTTACTAATATTCTTTGATGTTGAATTTTATCAAATGCCTTAGTAAAGTCAGTATGTATAGAATCAACTTGTGTACAGTTATTCAAGGCTGTTGCAATAACGTCAATAAAATTCACCAAATTAGTAATGGTCGCACGACCAGGAATGAAACCATTTTGGCATTGATTAATCAAGGCATTCGTCTGGTGGATTAACTGTCCTGTCCATGTATAAATTTTTTAAATATTAAAGCCATGTTATTGGATATTTATAATGATAGATAATTGATTACTAATTTAGGGTCGCTTGCTTTATGAATAGGTGTAGTAAAACATCTGTTTAAAATTCTAGAAATGTTGTAAAACAAATTGGAAATACGAATCTGGGCCAGCTCTTTTATTACTATCTAACTACAAATAACCTGTTCAACATCGTATTGAGAGACAACATTAAAACAAATAGATGAATTGTGGTATTTCGTTGAAACGTTATCATACACCGAAGTATCAGGTACCGATTAATATACTGAGCCAAAATGTGCGGAGAACATTTTAGAAATGTTATCAGGGTAGCTTGATATATTGTCCACACACCTCGAGCATGTGGGTAATGAATTAGTGCTTTAAGGCCTTTAGTAAAGTTCCAGAATCTCTTAGGGTTATTCTGAATGGCGGTATCTGTGTCCACTATTTAAGCTTTGTAACATTTATTTAATAGCGTCTTAGTAATTTTGAGAAAATAGGTGAAAGTCTGGTAAATCTCTGGGTATTTAGTGCGAATGTGCATTTTTCTGTATTTCTGTATCAATTTCATTGCCATACGTAATTGCAGTGAAAAGCAATTGGGATAATTATTAGAGGACTTAGACACTTTCGGAACAAAGATCTAAATACATTGATTGAGGACTGTGTAGAAATTATCAGATGAATCGTCACTGTTTTCATTACCTTTATTTAGTTTTGGATTAATTAATGACAATTAGAACTAATGTAAAAAAAAACAAAATCAGTAGTTAGTTTTTTTTTAAATAGTGTCATACCCCGGTTTACGTTGTTAAATGGTTCTAGAAAAATGCGACGTTAACCGAAACAACGTTATACGGGACAATTAAATATCCTGATAGAAAAAATACTGCTAATATACCAATTTACATAATTAAGAAATATTAGAGCATTTATTAGAGATTTAAAAAATAAAGATTGTGAAAATTAGATTTTAATCCTTTATTAGAATAAAATGATTTTATAATAAAATAAATTTTTTGTTTAATTAAATATAAAAATACAAAATATTATGTACTAGTAGGTATGTACATTCAAACCTTAAAAAAATTATTTTATTTCATTTGAAGAAACACTTGATTACTATTATTATAGGGAAAAATATATAAGAATATAAAATTCAAAAACTAATTTTTTTTATTAAATTAATTAAAAGTAATAAAAAAACATTTATTGAGCTTACATGCTCTCTTCAGACGATTCGCATGAATAACTAAAAATAGTTATTGCGGATGACAAACGTCTAGTCGTTGGTTCAACGTTCCTCGGCGCGTTATTAAAATATTGTATATTGTATATGTAACCTGTACTGAAGGCTTCTTTTTGTTATCGTACAACTCTCTATAAGATCTTACCGCACTATCAATTTCTCTGTTTACTTTGGAGCATCGTTCTAATATTGGATCACACCTTTCAAATATATCTTTAGCTTTCTCAAGATATGTTAATGCATCCTTAAGTTCCTCCATTTTAAAAATTTTAGCCTCAGCTCCATCCGTATCATCTTCTTTATCCTCCAAATTGCTTTTGTCCAATTCAATTAGTTCTTCATTTGTTAATTCAGTATTATGAGATTTAACTAAGCTCCACAATGTTATTTTGATTCAAATCGGTAAAACCCAGACGTCTTCCCAGTGACACAATTTCCTGCTGAATACCAGCAGTAGTTTCTACAAAGCTTCTGAAATCATCAGCGCATTCTGGCCATATATTTTTCCAAGAACCGTGCTTGGAATTTAGCGAAACTGCATTCCATGCTTGTTTCAATTAAATTGATTGCTTTTAATATATTAAAATCTTTCCAAAACTGTTTGAGATTCATGCCAGTGTTACCGGCAGTGACATTTAGAGCTTGGAAAAATGAAAACTTATGATAATAATGCTTAAAATTAGCAATTGCACATTGATCCATAGGCTGTAATATTGATGTTGTATTCGGGGGCAAAAATACAACTTTAACCATAACTTCAGACAGTTCATCTAAGTCTTTTGGATGGACAGGAGCATTATCTGGTATCAGTAATATTTATTTGCCAGATTGTTATTGGTACAAAACGTTTTGACTGTAGGACAAAAATATTCAACAAACCATTCCTGGAAAATTGATTTAGTAACCCAAGCCTTCTTATTTGCCTTCCAAAATACTGGTAATCTGTTCTTAATACACCCTTTCAGAGCCTAGGATTTAAGAGTGATAAACCAGCATTGGTTTAAGCTTAAAATCACCTGTGGCATTACCTCCAAGCAGTAAAGTAAGCCTATCTTTTGCAGGCTTATGTCCAGAAATTACCTTTTCATCTTGCGCAATAAAGGACCTGGTTGGCATTTTTTTCCAGAATAGTCCAGTTTCATCAACATTAAATACCTGTTTCGAATATCTCTTTAAATCTGTTCGGATACTCGAATGCAGCTTCTTTGTCAGCACTAGCTGCTTCTCCTAACAATTTAACATTGTGAATACCAAATCCTTTTTTGAATCTATCAAACCAACCACGACTTGAACAGAACGTTTGTCCCTCGCAAGTGTCCCCCCATTATTTCTTGAATTAACATTTGACTTAAAGGCTTGGGTCTGATCTTCAATCCATATCAACAAAAGTTTTTCCATTTTTACCATGAGAGTGCTTCTAGATTTTATCGATTTTGATTCAATGGGTACTGCATCTATGACATATTTTTTGTATTTGCCCTTATCTTTAATAATGGTTCTTATAGATTTTGGTGGAATACCAAGATGTTTTGCTATATCCACTACTCGTTCACCAGTTTCAACCCGTTTGATGGCATCTAGTTTAACCTTTAAAGTTAAATGATTTCTTTTCATTTTCTTCGCACTAGCAACATTATTGTTGGGCATGATATATACTGTCAATAAAATATGAAACTGAGTAGTGGTGACTACTTACATAATACATAAAATATACTTACGTGAATAGTTACAGTAAATACAAATAAATTAAACAAAATATGTCCTACTAAATATGAAAAGAAGGACACAAAACAACAACTAGCTAAATTATTCTTGCACAAACAATAATTAAAACAAACTTCAGCAATTGGAAACAAATGGAAATTAATGTACAAAAACAAATTTTCAAATACCACCGCCTGCTTAGCATTAGTATAGAAAAACAACATTAACCGGGTATAACGTAAGTTCATTATGTACATAACAGTTATTTATATACTTTATATTCTATATACCACAAAACTTATTCCTTTCTCCTGCTTTCTAAAAACAAATTAAATTTAAGTTTCAGTCTTCAGGTTTTATCTACTTATATCTTTAAGTTAAGTAGTATGTATGTATGTATACATATGTAAAATCTATTTCATATATATATATATATATATATATATATAATAATAATATTTATATATAATAAGATATAATTATATCCAAAGAATAAAAATGTTGTAATATTTCATGATATTTTATTTGAGATTTGTATTCCTAAGTGAAATAGAGTACAAAAGAGTAGGTACGTACTACTTTTTAGAGCATATGGCATGAAAAAAAGGGTACATGTACTCTTTAAAAAAGTTCTATGGTAACCCTGCATAGAAGCATTCTTTTAATTGCATCCCTTAGGCTTAGAAAAATTCCTTATTGAGTGTAGCTACACTATAAGTGGCGAACAAATAACAGCGACGTGTGACGTCGTGGCGAAGTAGGTAAATCCAAGGCATGTTCGAGTGCCATACATTTGTTGAATGTTGTTCGATTGCAGATGGAAGCAAGAAGGGAAATGTAAAACAGATTTAGACGCCATTAAAAATGGTATGGCGAAAAAGCAAGCAGCCGAAGTCTTTCAAGTACCTCGAGCAATATTACAATTCCGGATTAAGAACACGTATCATAACTACACCCTGGTCCGAGTCCTGTACTTAACATAGACGAGGAGACCCAATTGAAAAATTGGTTAAATTTTTGACATGCAAAGGGTTTCCAAAAACGGAAAGAAGATCTTCTGAATAGAGTTATCAGAGTTTATGAAAAAGAGCCGCCGATCTAACCCACTTCAAAAATAACATTCCTAGAGATAAATGGTTTAAACTCTTCTTAAAATGTCACCAGGATATTGTTGTAAGACCTCCTGAAGCAGTAACAGCGGCAAGTGGTGCCGTATCAGAGAATGATATTAAAGGATGGTTTCAAGTAATTGAAAGATATCTTAAACCTCACGGTTTGTTTGAAAGTCTATCTGACCCAAAAAGAGTCTTGAATAGTGACAAAACCAATTTCGTTCTTTGCGCAAAGACAGATGTGGTCTTTGCACCCAAGGTGCAACAAATGTATACGAAATCCACCACGACCCAGCCAAAAGTTCACTAACAGTGATGTTTAGTTTTGCTGCAATGGCGAAATCACCCTTCCTATGGTGATATTCCCTTACAAGCGCTTGCCCAGTGAAATTGCTTCAAAGGTACCATCAGATTGGGGCATAGGACTCAGTGATAATAATTGGATGAAGACTGAAATTTTTACTCAATACATAGGAAACGTATTACATCCGCATCTCGTGTGAAATCGAGTCACATTCCCAGTCATTTTATTTCTAGGCGGACACAAGACTCATCTCAATTATGCTGTCAGTGAACTTTGTTCCCTCATTAGATATTGTGCTTATAGCACTTTATCCAATTGTATACTGGATTGCTAAAGCCTGCAGTTGTCTCAGCTTTTAGACTCTAAAAGTGGCTGGCAGAAGACGGTCTTAGATGGCGGCGTGACAATCGATCTCGTGCGCTTACAAAAGTTGATTTTGTGCCACTGTTGCAAAACCTATTGATAAATGCGTAAATTCAGATATAATTATTAATGATTTCCGCGCTACCGGTCTTTGCCCATGGGACTCAAACACTATAGACTACTCGAAATGCTTAGGAAAATTTTTAATAAAACGCCCGAATGTGTGTCAGTACTAAAAACTTCGAGAATGTGGACCAAAAAGGATTTTATCAGATTTGCAGGACAGTCTACAATAACAGATCTCATAAACAAACAAGATTTGACAGTTGCTGAGAAAATTTAAAAAAATCTATGGTATTTTTTCAATGGAAACGAAAACTTTGAAGAAAAAGAAGAAAGAAAACAGAACTCAGATATAGATGAAAAAAAAACAACAATAGAAATAAAAAAAGTTTGTGAGAAAAATATCCAAGATGATAATCTTAAAGAACAGAACTTTTTGGATATTAACAATATGAGTGTTATAATGTGTGATGAATTTGACAGTACATTTAAAATGCCTCCCGCTCAAGAAGTAATTGAAGAAATTGTCGTAAACGATATAGAAGAATCACATCTATAAATGATATTCGAACTGACACTTTAATGGAAAACACTAAAAACATAGATAATATACCCAAAGAAGATACTCAAATTACTGAATGTGTACAAGTTGTTCATACTGCACAAATTGAAACATATACAGGAAGAAATCACTGCAGTCTTGACAATAATACAGACAAATTAATCCCTAAAGTCATTGCCTCAGATCAACAGGATTTTTACAAAACTGAAGTTTTGGAAACTGTAATAAATCCATCTTTCACTATCCCTATTAAAATAAACCCACGACAAATAAAACTAGATGACATATTGGTGAAACCCAAAAGACCTCAAAAAAAGGGAGTGAGGCAAACTAAGAAGACACCCCTTATGTTATAAAATCACAAGAATTCAAAGATGAAGAATACCAAAAAATTAAAGCGAAGAAAGAAAAGAAAGATGTCATACAACAACGAAAGGAACAAGGAGAACAAAAGAAAATAACCAAAACCAAACAGATGCAAAAGAAGTAACAAGAAAAGTGTGTCAAGAAACGATTTGATAAGAAACAAATTGAGAAGAAGAAAAGAGATGAATACAGAAAGTTATACAGAAAATAGTCCCAAACAAAATAGGAATTTGAACAGTATTAAAATAAGAACAGACGAATGTCAGACTAAGAATAAAATAATTCAAAACGAAGCAAACAGACCAAAGAAAGGCGACACTAAACGTATTTTGAAATATATTTTATATTCTGAAGGATCAGATACGGATCAAGACGAGAAATCAAACGATGATG